>JACXGJ010003087.1:0-57490 GCA_016801105.1 Esox niger
TGTGCACCATTCACTGTTCTCCGTCCTCTTAATCTGTTTGCAATGGGTGTTTTTAAACCCATCAGGATCAATACTTCTCCACTTCCTGAACTCAGTGTCCGTTCTATGTTCTCGCAGTATCACTTGATGGGCTAAAATGCACACAAACTAAAGACTCACAGTCAGACAAATCTTTGTGTACAAAGGTGTACCAGCCGACACCCCTGCACCGATACACTCTCTCTATCTCTCCCTCCTCTGTCTCAGGGACGTTATCCAGTCGTGTGGCCACGCAGGGTCCATTACTGCCAGGTAATGGCCGTCGTGCCACGATGACAGGATGTTGTAAAGACATGAGCGAAAAGAGTGCTTTAATGGGTTTTGTTCAGGTTGAACTGCTTTTACACAGAAATGCATATGCATGTAGGAGTGATCCCAAACACACCCCTATATCCTTTTATAGTGCCCTTCTTTTGACCGGGGCTTGTATTGAGGTAGACCCCTGCAGCCATGGGAGAACAGCTCCTCTAACTGACTAGCATCCAGATCGGCTGGATCTGGAACAACAATGCCAGCAGAGGATCAGGCCGCTTCAAGGAAAGCTATTAGCCATCTGCTTCAGCATTGGTTTCGGGCCTGTTTTGGTGAATCAGCCACCATGGCCCAGATGTTTGAGGAGTTAATGATGTGTTTAAGTAATGAAGATGATCACAGTGAATCATCTATTCTGTTTATGTAAGACTAGGGTTCGCATTTGTGTATGTGTGTGTCTGTGCGCGTGGGGGCGTGCATGCATCATGGCACGCACGTACTTTGTGGTCCTGTCCGTGCGCGTGAATAAGCATCTGTGTGTGTATTTATGTGTACAGCATCTCTTGTCAGTTCAGGCAGCTCTTTGACCTGAGAATGTGGTAAATGTCCGTGTCTGTGCTCTGCTGTGTTACGTTGTTTACGACGCCACGCTCTCTGTTTATTGAGGATGGGAGCAGGGGGACCGACGTGAGAGATTGTGGGACGAGAGAGGGTTTGAGAGGGCAACAGAGGGTAAAGAGAGTGACAGCACCAGAGATGCAGAGAGCAAGAGAAAGTTGCGAGATTGAGAGAGAGACGGTAGAGGGACAGAGAGCAGAAATCTCCCACAGAAAGTAGTTGCAACAACTACAGTCCTTTTATCCCTTTGCCTAAAAGATTTGTACAGGGTATTTATCACTCAATGCTGTGCTACTGTGTGCTCGCTTCTGTTTGGACGCGCCTGACGCCAAGCCTGTGATCAAACCCATAGACACACGAGAAAGTCGTTCTGCAGAATAGGGAGGGCTGTGTCTCAAAGGCCTCCATCGGCGTCCTCATTTCCTCTTTGTGTGCTGGCACCCAAACATATAAAATGGGTTCAGTGAATAGGAAGGACAGTATGTTAAGAAAGGAAGTAATTTCCGATAAATGAGAGATGCCCAGTTGTAGTACTTACCACAGTTTAACGCTGCTCCTTCACATATTCACTAGTTGAAAAGGGCATTGGTCAGAAATTAGAATGGTTAAAAACAATCCCCTCTGTTAAAACTCCACTGTGTGTGCTTTGGCAGTAGGGCGGAAAAATACCTATCGACTGTTGTTACTCTTTTCCCCGGTTACTGTTATTGACCAGCACTCCTGCGTGTGTGTCTGTGTGTGTCTGTGTGTGAGTCTACTGTATGTGTCTACAAATCTACACGCTGGTGCGTGCGTGTGTGTTTAATAGTGTGTGTAATTGCCCAGGGTTGGAGAGAGTGATTCTTGGCGCTCAAAGCTCATTCTTATGACGTTGCTTACAGGATGTCTAACTCAGCACCATTAAGGGCTTAGCCCGTTTGTGGACGTGCCTTTGTTACAAGGTAACGGTAAACATTTCATCTCTCGGATGGTGCGACCCTTTTGGTCTATACTATTCAATATCTATAGAACATCCACATTTTATCCATGTTTCTATGAAATCGAGCCGGCGCTGGCTGATATTGTGATTAATGTATGTGTGAACAGATGGAGAAGTATCCAACACCCTCCCCGCCTCCATTCAATCAGGTAGGACCAATCCACCTTGCACCTTTCCTAACACTTATTGACATGTCTCATGAACCGGTACAGTTTTGATGTGTGGAGGTCAGAGGGGGAAAAGAGAAACTGAAGAAAAACTGAAGAGAGGGAGCAGGGGGGAGTTCTGGGTAGTGACGTCAGTTAATTTGCTCAGCAAGTAAGCACAGCTTGAGTGAAAAAGGTCTTGCCTTAATAAAGCATGCTTCGCATCCCTAGATGGCTATGATGCAGAGCCCAGAATGTAATTGTCTAAATGTTTAGAGGGAGTACTTATATCCGAAAAGGGTTTTTACTTAAAGGACAATTCAACTTTTTTTATACTTAATGTTATAATGGATCCTTACCCTGAAAATAGTCAATAGACCAAGAGGTGCTTTAATCTATGGTTCAGTTTCCTTAAAACTGCCATAGAAAATAACAGCAAATTTTAGCCACTGCTAGCTCAAAATGACTCAAAGTAATGGGGGCATATGGGCATGTTTTCTAAAAACAAAAAAATACCTAAAATCAACTACAGTATATATTTAGTTTAATGTACCTTAAAGGGGATTTAATGATTCATAAACAATCGTGCTCATATGACACCATTAATTCAGTTTATTTGTCTAGCAGTGGCTGAAGTTAACTGTTTAAAGTGAACATTCTCCTGACCCATAGACATACTTTACTGGAGCAACTGTTATCAACAAACATCATGCTCAAAAAGGTGAAATTATCCTTTAAGTCGTACTGGATTGTTAATTCGTACCTCTCTGTCTGTCACTCAGGTTTACACATTGTATGGGTATCTCTACAAAAACTGCCTTTAACCTTACTGTAAACTGTCACTTTAAACTCTGCAGTGATATGCTTTTGCGTCTTTGGCCACTGCTTACAGCTGAGCTACATGCTGTATGATGTGGGTGCTTGTCTGGAGAGAAGTTACACTGCAACCGTTTCTGCACACATCCGGTCGTTATACAGTGTGGACGGACAGACAATTATTTTCTCCGCTCTAAATGTACGAGCATGGGGAAATGTGCTGTCATGTATTGGGCTTAGTGTGAATTTTTTTTCTTCCTCTTCCGTTGTTCCATCACTTTCTCCGTCCCTCTTGCTGCCCTCATATGACATTCATGTGATGTTTCCAGTAAATGAAGTGGTGTGTGTGTGAGTGTGTGTATTGATGTGAGGGTTATATTGGGTGAGGAGCTGATTAGGATCGTATTGACAGTGACAGGCTACTGGCGTCCAGGCTTCCATTAAAATCTTCTCTGACAGTAAGTGTTCATTATTGGCAGACACAGCATGGATGACCTTTGACATGAAAAATCTCTTGGTTTCTCGGTCAATACATTTTTCAGCCTGAACCGCCTTAACGGCCATTGGGGCAGTCTCAGGCACGCACAGAGAACAGCAAACGCTTGTGCAGGCACACAGATAGTGTGCATCAGCCCATCATCTCATTGACTATTGACTTTTCCATATTCCTAGAAACAACAAACCAAACAAATCTGTACTTTGTGTTACGTTTGGTGTTCAAAACTGTTCCTATCTTTCGGTCCCAGCAGTTGGTGTTAAGATTACACTACAGTTCAGCAGGTTGTTAAAAATAAGTCACCCGCTTGACAAACGTTAGCATTGACCAGTAGTGCTGGAGTTGTGGTGTGGTTTTATTGCTACAGCGAATCCCTGTATGATTGAGTAAATCACAGCAGAGCGGTCCTATCATCTGCCTTCATCCCCTGGCCAATCAGTTATCTGCTCAGTAGGAATAGCTTAGTAAACGCGCATGCGCCCATCAATGGCCGTAATGGAAAACAATCATACAATTCTTTGTAATTGGCCTTGCATGACAAATGCAATATGATGCCTGCAATTAGTATGAAATGCTGAACGCCATAATTGTTTTGTTGCTGTTAACAATTTTTTCAAGCGGTGCTGTAAAGAAGTGAGAGGCATCCAGCTGCTGAATAGATAATAGTTAAAAAGCTAAACATGGTTACCAATAGCCATGTTGCTACCCATTGGCCCCAATTCAAAGCTAATGTTGCTATAGCAGCTAATACAATAGGTTATTGTGCGTTGTGAAAACGTTGTTTTCAACTTTCAAAACTTTCAGCAATTATTTTATTTGCAGCAATCCCAGTAAGCTGTACCAGATTCATAAGGGCTTCACTTAACAACAGTTTGATTTCAATAGAAGTGAATAGACATGTGGTTTACTGAATCATTACAAAAAATATTGAAAATGTCTTTGTAAAGGGTCATTTACACACCACTATAACTAGCCAGTAAGCAATGACCAGAAATGTTCAATGATGTTAGTTAGAGAGACTGCAAGCGTGTGTATTCAAACATTGGGCAGAGGATGTAGGCCTATCTTAAAACGCAGGAAAAGTTTATAATTTCATTGAATTTTGGCCAAAATATATTCAAATATTTTAGTTTTTTTATTTAAGCTCAATTTCTGTACCATAATGCACAATGGAACATTATTAATTTGAGCATGTTCCAATATTGCAATCAATCGCAATTAACTACAGAAGATTAGGCAATTGATCATGACTGATTTTTTTTATCCTTTGACAGCATTCATTTTTATATACCATTTTTCATATGGTCGGAGGCAAAGTTGTAAAGCCAAAGATGTCCTGGGCTGTAGGAATAGGTGCTCATAGTGGAGCTGTGTTCTGCTTTAAGTTGTTGATCGTTTCCAGTGACTGAGCTCTTGCTAGGATTACAGTCAACTGGTGGAGGGCTACATATACCACACTAGTTAGGTTATGAAAGTATAAAAGCTTGAGAGCTGGGTAGTGACTAATGTAATACCGTAAATAGACTGGTGAGAATGAGTATCTGAGTGATGTGGAGTACATTGAGTCTGAATGGGTTTTGGATCACCATATGGTTTCTGTGTGTGTGCTGCATATTACCCTTGAGCAGGGGCTTGTATTGCTTCAGTGCACACAGCAGTGTGTTCCTATGGAGTCGTCCTAAATGAGATCACTTGCATCCCTGCTTGGAGAGTAAACGCTGTCAGCAGCCCTCCAACTGGCTTTTGACAAGGTTGGAACATAAAAAAGTAGCTGAATACTGTTAGCATCAGTCTTAGCTGTCCTGGGGTAGCCTGGGGTTAGGTTAAAAACAGTTTAGGAGGCACTGTTCATGTGTGTCTTTGTGTCCCATTGAAGAGCAGTGTCCTGGTATGAAACAGTCCCATCAAAATGTGTCCCTGTCTGCTTTAATGCTGGATTTGCGGTGGATTCGTCATGCTGCCGAAGCGCTGAGGCGGCGTTCACCAACAATATTGCAGATGAGTGTGCGAGTGTGTGTATGTATCCTTCTCTCGTACTGAACACGTGTGCGTATTTGTGCGTGTCTGTTGCCACAGCAACTGTTGTCTGCCTGTTCCATTACAGCCTTGCCAATGGACCGTTTTCAATAGGAGCAGCAGACACCCGTATTGGACACGCGGGAAACCCAAGAAACTGGCAGAATGAAACCTTTCTCCTTGTTTGTATTATCTCCTACACACTTAACTGAGATGCAATTAGATGAAAGAGGAGAAACAGTTTCCCTCCATTGAAAGTACTCCTTCTCTCTCACACACACACGCACACACATACACACACACACACTTTTTCTTGGACTCATTGTTGGCTCTGTCATCCTCTGCAGTCCTCCAACTCTCTCTCACACACACCCACACACACACACACACACACACACACACACACACACACACACACACACACACACAGGTATGTACCAGGGCAGAGGTAGAGGGCTGTGTGCGTCAGCTTCCCGTGACGTCAGCGTTGCGATAGCATCACCTCTGCATGGCGTCAGCTTTACTGAACAGTAGAAGAGCTGACTGACCCTTTTTTCTCCCCCTCTCTCATTCTCTTCCTTCGACCTTTTCTCTCCCTACACTCCATTCGCTTCTACCTCCTTTCTTTCCCCTTTCTTCCTCTTTCTCCGTCCTGTTCTCCCATACACTTCTTTGCCCCCTCCCCCCTCCCCCCGTCTCTTTATCGCCCGCTCTCTTTTTCACTCTCTATTTCTCTCCTCCCTCTCTTTTCCTCTTTCCCTCCTCTCTCTCTCTTTCTCCCTCTCTCACTCTCAGTTGTCGGGCACCAGTGTAATAGTGGACATAGCAGTGATGGGGGAGGCCCATGGATTGATTTCAGACCTGCTGGCGGACCCCTCCCTGCCCCCCAACACCTGCAGTTCCCTGAGAGCCGTCAGCAACCTGCTCAGTACCCAGATCACTCTGCAGCCACTGCACCGGCCACGGAATAGCCCTCTGCAGGCCCTCGCTGACACACACACCTGCTCCGACTCAGAGGACGGGCCTGAGAAGGAGAGACTGGCCATCCCAAAGGTAAAGACCTCTGTCATTTTAGTGTGTAGGGAGCAAAGTGATAATGTGAGTTTTGCTGTCCCGAAGCGTCAACAGCATTGAAAAAACTGTCGAAAAGGTGCATTTCAGTTAAAATAAAAAACGTCACCACTCCTACCCTGAAACAAATACATTATTTATTTTTTGAGCAACACCTTGGGCGCTACTCTGTGGTTGTCTGCATTGATTTACCATAAATTACATGATCAGAATTGTTTAAAACATATTTATTTTAAAATGTTGGAATTTCATTCAATGGCATTAACTGTAAGTCATCTGTGGGCCATTTCATACCATAATGCACTTTGATAGTTCTATGACAGGGTATTGCATCACAAAGAAGATTCTGAAGGGCCGCATGTGGCCCAGAGAGGTGCATTTCTGCTAAAATGTTAATGATTTGATGTTTTTTGTTCACTGCTGCACTATAAAAAAACAGAAAAGGAACCAGGCAAGCCTAATACAGTTGTCCCGCAATGAAAGGTGGTTACTATTGCTGTCCTCACTGGTTTAGAACCCAGGACTCGCACATGAGAAGCCATGTCCTTAACCACTCAACGGAGTGTTACACATTTGCCAAGTGTTGGTATACCATCTCGACATTAGATAACAGTGTCACGCATTAACATTGCGTCAAATTTGACTATTTTGCTAGAAATCATTAAGCATTGTGTTAAACTGGCTAACATTTCTAATTAAGTTTACCCCATCTACAAGTAGCATCTTTAAAATGTATAGATTTTGCCACTGGCTGTTTTAACAGATATTTGCCAGAATAGTCATAAGAATTGAGCAATTGCTAGCGAAACTGAAAATGAATTTTTCACTGCCAGAGCTATTTCATTTCATGGCACAAAAACTTTCATTTTTCTTTCATTTGTGAATGACGCTGATACAATAACTATCAATAAAGATGAGAGAACCATAGAGACCCCTACGCTTTTACAGCCTAACATATTTTGATCTAGGCTATATTACCCCAGAAAGCATGCACGGATGCGTACTTTGAAAATCCACCAGAAATAGTTGCAATATAACCATAAACATTTTTATTTTAGGCTTTCTATTACGTAGCTAATGAAGGTTGTTTCCAGCGAAGTTTTTGTCTATCCGGAACTAATCAGAATGCTTAATTTGTTTTGACTGGGACGAAATTTGAACGCGGGACTTATTGTTTGCAATTTCACAACTCTTACCACTACACTATTTAACAAAGGATTGTCAGGTGGTCAGACAGTCAGTCAGTAAGAGACATTTGCTCTTCTTGGCCGGCTCTGGCGAAAATATGCTACACCACCTAAAAAGCATTCATATGAACTTTCAGGATGTCATGCTTGATGTGAATGGTGATATAGTGTGATCATTTTTAAAGTTTGCCATTGGAATTGATTGTTCTTTTCCTTCAGAGTAGAGATTCCAATCATTCAATGTGACCTTTATGATAGCTTATCTGTTATACTACAATGTCATTCATTAGTCAATATGACACTTATTCTTGTGAACTGCGGGCTATTATAGTAATAGGACAGACATGTGTAATGTTGTAATAACAGAGCTGGCATCTAGCAGCTAGCAATTCAACAAAATGAAACACAAGTGTTAGACGCTAGCCATGGGTGGTCTTCAAAACACAGCATGAGGTGAGTTAGCGATTGGTGTATAAGTGACCCATTCTTACTGGACAATTTGTTTGTCTCAATATCAAATCTGTATGTATTTTTAAAAAAAATGTATGTGGCAATGAAACTGAGCTGATCCTGTCTGTTTTGTGTGGACCACAGCAATCGTATCTGCTGCATATACAACAGCTAATGGAGGATCCTAATAAAAACCTAAGAAATCCAGTTTACCATGAGATGACATATCATCCTGCTCATAAGATTCAAAATATAAATTGTTTCAAAATACAATGATATTAACATGTTTTAGTATTTGAATTCAAGTTCTATGTCCCATTTCTTATTTCTGCATTTACCTGTAACATTTGAGAGCTTTTTTGTAACTAGTAGAAGTTGTCAAATGCCTCTCACTTTACATTGAATATTGCTAAATGTTAGTTTTTTTAGCAGATTGTTTTAATGATCATTACAAGTGTAATGTCACAGTATGTCTTTTGGTGTTAAAGTGCATCAGTCAAACAGTGTAAAACAGACTCTTCATGTCATATTGCGTAATTCAGTTGAGGATAGCACATTAATTGTAACTCTGTCAGTAATCAGTTATAGAAAATGTTTCCATTCTTTTTTTCAGCCTGAAGTTTTGGTTTATCAACTTAAAATATGAGGCAGCATAAATGAAAATTTATTGGCAATATTCTTAAATAATTGATTTACTAAGCAGTACCTTTTGGATGATATGTGTTAATCTATAAAAAAATGACATGCTAACATTATTTTGAAAATATGTCACTGTTAAATTTAATGACATTTTCCATTGGAAAAATCATAGGATACATAATAAATTGCATTAAAAATAATTATGCATAAGACAATACAACTCCATTGGTGTCGTGGTAACAATCGCTGAGTTAGCTGATCAATTGAGAATATTTATTTAAATGTTCCTCCCAGTTGATTCAGTGATTTGTTTTGCAGAATGATTTGTTTTGTACATGGATTTACCCTTATGTCACTGGTCAACACAAATAGAGGAAGAAATACTATAATTTGAATTGTTTGAATTTCAACTCATATATTAGCACACACAAACCGGTCTTTTGCTTGCGTGATCTAAACATGTATGTATCGCCGATTCGTTAACAAACTTTTCAATGAAATTCTGAATCTTGTCTGTTAGTCAGCTCCTTCCTCTCTCACACACAGACACACACAGACACACACACACACACACCCAGTTCTCCTCCGCGTGCTGCCTTGGCAGAACCTTAATGTGGGGAGCAGTGACGCACATTCCCACAGAAGGCCTTTAATGTTTTACAAGGCCAGCACTTGACAATGCATGCATGCACTTGCATGGTGAGTTAAAACCTGGGTTATGCTCTGTAGGAAGCCAATGAGCTGCTGTTCACACGCTGAACTCTGCGCTCGGCTGGTGTCGTTAGGGTTATTTGGACTGTAATTAGGGTACCATTTTTCATTGTCACATTATCAGCTTGTAAAGACTTCGACTCGTAGCGAGGTAATTGGAACCCTGACATTTTGCCGGGCAACAATAATACTACTACAGACACTGCATTTTCTGTCAAATACTATATTTAAATTACAGTTAACTACTGTGTGTATTACTTGTGTCGCTCAGCCGGACAGGTTAGGGGGTTGATTTCTGTTAAGGGGGGGGGGGGGGGGGGGGGGGGGATAGGAGCACCTATTGAATAAATAAGAAATAAGACAAACAATGCAGGGGACATTTTTTATCATAGCAGTTCTCACATGAAGACATCCTTTGTTGGTCCCTGACCCAACTCCCAAAAGGCGTTGTTTACTTGTATGTCAGTAGTCAAGACCCCATTAGGAGTCAAATCCCCTCTCCCTTCCCTCATCTATCACCTACCGTGCAGCGCCACTCTACTACAGCTAGACTTTTGACCAGATTTCTGGTCTCCGCTCTCAGCCTCACTCCAGACTCTCCGCCTGTGAATTGAAGGTGATCTTCTGTCAGATTCTGAGCGAAGAATAACACGACTGAGAGCGTCTGCGCCGCTGCCGTTTTAATCTCGGACTCTCCGCAGCTGTGTCAACACAGAGCCCATCTGACTAAACGAGAGTTCACGTCTGACTCTTTTTTTTTTGCCTCTCTCGGTAAACTTTTCACTCCATCTCTTTATCTCTCTCTGTTGCTCTCTCTCTCTCTCTTCAAGTTAAATGTAATCAAAACACATTTTTGAGAAGGTCGGAGAGGAGGCCCCTTACATGAACACGGGCGACTCAATCCCCTCTGCCCGTTTCCTTCCTTCAGATGGGAATACTGGTTTGTTTTAGGGGATGTCTGGCTGTGCGCTTCTCTCACTGTTTCTCGTCTAAGAGCTGTTTTGACGTTGTGGAGCATGCTCTTAACACTGTCTGGTATGGGCTTGCTCATTCATGTCCCAGTGTGTTATTTTAAGACTGGCGACTAGACATAACACGGCAAAACTTCCAGTGAGGAGAAGTGCTACTCCGTAATATTGGATTTTTCCTAATTGGATTTTCCTCTTTGTGTGCGTGTACACGTTTGTACATCTGGGTGTGCACGTTTTGGTGTGTGTGTATGCGCGCGCACAGGGTTTTAGGGCCTCAGACGGTGGGACTTGCTAAATGCGGTCCAGAGAAAATGCTGCTTTGCTTTCCATGTTTAACTACGGTGTGTCTGTAACGGGGCTAGATTAGAGAGGTTGTTTATACTTGAATACCCCGAAGACTTTGTATGTGGACAAATGCAGCCAATCAAATGTTACGCATTTGACTAGGCCAAATACACAACCTCTTTTTGAAAAACAAACAATTAGTTCGGGTTCAGTATTACTTTTTGGATCCCAGGCCTATTGTAATAAGCAAAAAGCAGCTTATTGTGACAAGGCACTCTAAAAAAATATATTAATCATATTGAATAGTTCCTCTTTGGTAGCAATCAATAGCATAGCAAAGTGGTGTTAACATGCTTATAGAATCAGATAGATTTCAGAAAATATGTGATGAGACCCCAGGTCGAGATTTGACCCAAGAGTTTGTGAATAACTGGAAGAAAATTGTTTTTCCTCAATTGTATCAGATGCCTAGAACTCTGTAACCCTTTAAATCCTGCCCCAAGTCTCTGCGTTCTTCAGTTCAAATACAGTAGATGTTGTGAAGACGGCAGGTCACTGTTGGTTTGCCGCAGCCAGGATTTGAACACCTTGCATCAGTGATGTGGCTGTCCAACCAGACAGTGAGTCACACCGCTGGTCCTGTCGACAGGCAGGATTAGATCTTAGGACCAGAACTGGCCCTCCAATGGCATCTGGTCTCCCACCCTGGGACTGACCTGAACTGATGCATGTGGTAGCCACAAACATGGCAGACACACACACACCTAATACACAAACAAGTAAACACACAGGCTCAGGTGAAATAGGGACACATTCCGATTTCTGTCCGAAAGTTGTTTGACTAATGACTGTATAATGGTGCCCATATCCTCAGTTTTAAAAGCTAAGTCCTCCCATTTGTTAGGCTTTATTTTCTTTCTTTTTGTGCATGCAGTTAATCCCCAAAATCATATATTTGTTATGTATTTCCCTTTGTTACAACGACTGTTTGTTGTTAGGTAATCATGCAATCCGGCAATGGATGACTAAAATGCAATATGAAAATATCTGAGCATATTATAAAACACTCATCAAAATCAATGTAAACAAGCTCATCAGAATCTCATTTTGCATGATGTCTTTGTTCTACCACTGTCCCATTAAACCGTGAAGGGTGCTGTTTAAAACAACAAACATGAACATATGAATTCATTTCACAGTAAAATAAATCATTCAGTGAATTTACTTTATCTAGAATTACATTTTAATGTAATATCAATTGTTTTGGAGTGTTTTGTATGGAGCATTTTATATTGCTCATAGGCATTTCATATTGCATTAACATCTATGGCAAGTTAAGACTCAGAGATATGGAATAACACATTTTTTCTAAATAAATAAACTGGGGGGTCACCTTCAAGCATATAAGGAGTAACAATAAAGCCACACAAAAATTGGGTGAACTTCTTTAAACAATATCTAAATGAATTAAAAATTAAGAAAAATTAAATGAATCTACAGTATACAGTATGCTTGGCTCATCCATAAAATCTCAAAGTCGTCTTACATTAAAACACATCACATACAGTTAGGTTCAGAAATCATTGCGCTCTGACACAAGTTTTGTTATTTTGGCTGTTAATGAAAATATTTTCAAGTTACAATTAAATAAGGAAAGGCTTTATGTGCAGTCTCTCAGCTTTAATTTGAGGGTATTCCCATTCAAATTGGATGATGGGTTCAGGAATAA
Organism: Esox niger; assembly: GCA_016801105.1. NCBI lineage: Eukaryota > Metazoa > Chordata > Actinopteri > Esociformes > Esocidae > Esox > Esox niger. Next base: position 12,406 of record JACXGJ010003087.1, read on the forward strand.
CAGCTTTTTAATATGTAGCCATCTCTTTTACAGAGGACCAAAAGTAATTGGACAGTTGACTCAAAACTGTTTCATGGACAGGTGTGAGCTATTCCTTTGTTATTTCTTCATTCATTAAGCAGGTAAAAGGTTTGAAGTTTATTCCAGGTGTGGCAATCACATTCGCTTTTGCTGTGAACCCACAAAATGCGGTCAAAAGAGCTCTCAATATAAGTGAAACAGGCCATCCTTAGGCTGCAGAAAACAATCCATCAGAGAGATAGCAGGAACATTTGGAGTGGACAAATCAAATGATTGGTTAATACTGAGAAAAGAAGAACTCACTGGTGAGCTCAGAAACACAAAAAGGCCTGGACATCAATGGAAGACAACAGTGGTGGATGATCGTAGGATCCTTTCCATGGTAAAGAAAAATCCCAGGGGGTAGGCATAACATTATCCAAGTCTACCATGAAGAGAAGTCTTCATGAAAGCAAAAACAGAGGGTTCACCACAAGGTGCAAACCATTCATAAACCTCAAGAATAAAAAGGCAGAATTAGACTTGGCCGAATAACATCTAAAAGCCAGCCCAGTTCTGGAACAGCATTCTTTGGACAGATTAAACTAAGATCAACCTGTGCCAGAATGATGGAGATAAAAAAATATGGTGAAGACTTGGAACGGCTCATGACCTGAAGCATACCACATCATGTGTAAAACACGGTGGAGGCTCTGTGATGGCATGACCATGCATGGCTTCCAATGGCACTGTGTCACTAGTGTTTACTGATGATGTGACAAGACAGAAGCAGCCGGATGAATTAGGAAGTGTTTTGGCATTTATAATCTGTTCAGATTCAACCAAATTCAGCAGAGTTGATTGGACGGTGCTTCACTTTAAAGATGGACAATGACCCAAAACATACTGCGAAAGCAACCCAGGAGTTTTTTAAAGAAGTGGATTGTTCTAAATCACCTGGTCTGAATCCGATTGATCATGCATTTCAAGACCAAACTTAAGGCAGAAAGACCAATGAACAAACAACAATTGAAGACAGCTGTAGTAAAGGCCTGGCAAAGCATCACAGAGGCAGAAAACCAGCGTGTGTTGATGTCAATCCATTCCAGACTTCAAGCAGTCATTGCCTGCAAAGGATTCTCAACAAAGAATTTAAAATGCATATTTTATTTATGATTGTGTTCATTTGTCCAATTCCATTTTAGCTCCTGAAATAAGGGGACTGTGAATGAAAATGATTGCAATTCCTAAATGTTTCATATGACATTTTTGTTAAACCACTTGAATTAAAGCTGTAAGTATGCACTTCAATTGCATCTCGGTGGTTTCATTTCAAATCCATTGTGGCGTACAAAGCCAAAATTATGAAAATTGTGTCGGTGTCCAAATATTTCCAGACCCAACTGTATGCATTTGGTACATTATACCAAACTGAGAATAATGAATCCTGCAGCCTCCAGAAGACTTGACCTGGCACGCATCTCTTTCTGCGGTAAAATAGGAACACTTTTCCGACATAATGATTGCTAGGACTTTCCTCCAGGTCTACCATCTGTTGTGCTCCCCTCACAACCGGAAAAACTGTCATCTCTCGACCTTATGTTCTTCTTCTTTTGTAAACTTTCATCCGGAGTGGTGACCCTCTGGTATCCTGTACTGGCTGTATTTCATAGTAATGAACTAGAGAGAATAATGTGCTTTCCTGAAGAAGTCCGACGAGCTGGGTCTGACTCACAACTGCGTGTGTGTTGCAGCGTCTGAGACGGAGCCTGCCTCCCGGCCTGTTGAGAAGGATCTCCTCTTCATGGACAACCACCACATCAGCCACGGGTCTGCCGACCATAGAACCAGGACCTGTACGCAGGGACCGCTCTGCCAGCGTCAAGACCCTCCACGATAGCCCGCCGTGCAGGTAATATGCACTGTGTTCTTTTCTCTCTCACAAACCCGTAGTTTCACACATCACCCTACACAACATGCCCTTTCCCCTTGCCTCTATTCTCTTCCTGATTATAATCAGCCACTGAAATCAAGTCATAATAAAAAAAATTGTTTGACTTTACTAGAGTATCCCACCACTTAGTAAATTAGGTACTTGAACGACCAACAACTTAAGTTCCTTGTCTTTATCTTTTTTCCTGTTTTCTTTTTCATTGGCTTTGAACTGATACTGTATTATATTGAAGTACTTGTAATAGTGTGACAACAGAACGTATTATAAAAAATGTCCCTCTCCCTGAATCCAGACTTGCTGCTCATTCTGGGGCCTAGCTGCAAACCTTCATTTATGGCGCCTCACAACAGTGAAATATTAGACCTTTGATAAACGCGCAGCACTGGCATATTTTTCTAGTCATGAATGATGGATCATTTGGGAGTTAGGATGTCATGTGTGCACGTCTGTTAGGGAGACTGGTCTTTTTGTGGCTCCAGCCTTGTGCAGCTGGACTGCATCTGTACAGAAAGACATCCAGCCATCCTGCTTCCGAATCGTATCCTGCCATAAGCCACTTTTGTTGCCAAGCAGATCATAACCCCTTTCTCAAGTGGTGCATATTGGTTCAGCATTGTCCAGTTTAGGGGGAAGAAAGCTGTCAGGAGATTCCTTTCAACAATACCTAAAAAAAATAGATGAGCCATTTTTTCAAGTACGCATGAGAAATCTACCAAAAAATTCACAAAATGTTTGTGTTTTAAATACATTTACAAATGTATGCCGGGCATTAAAACTACATTTAAAAATGCTTTCAAAATACATTTTCACAAATTGGTTGTCATATATTGCTCTAGCGACTACGATTGGCAGGTCAGGGGAGTATAAACTTTCCAAAACCAGTAGACAGAAGGGCGCTCTCTTCTAATGTGTTGGTCTGGCTGACTTTGTGGTATAGCGAGCTCTTTGATAAGAAACAAAAGGCCGAGCTTGAATTGGGGATGCATGTCCTGATCTTCTACTCCCAAGCCCATAGGGAGTTGTAATGTTGAGACATGGACATACTGATGATTTGGTAATCATGATTTTGGCCCAAAAGTAGGTAAAATATACACAACTCTGGATGAATTCCATTTCCACTCTTTGTGTCATGCTCAGAACAGGCTGTACTCTGTGGGATAGTCTGTTGTTCAGACCAAAATTACATCCCTTTTGGTGGCTATTATTATTGTTTTTTCTGTATTCTGTTTTAAATATTGCTCAAAGATCAGAGTTGAACAGTTAATCCTTAGGTCAGATGGGTATCTGCAGACTTCACTCTGGCTGCTTCCTGGAGACTGAACATACAAGAATAAATGTCCCAGGAGATTTCTATCCCATATGAAGTCAGAGTAGTTTAAAAATCCTGCTGGGGTCACCAACCCGTAAAGGGGTCATGTTGTGTTGATGACTGTATTATAGAGATTCCTGGTCCAGCTGTAATGGGAAAATGTTTCCTGTTTCTCAAAAAAAAAGTTCAGAAACTCTTGGAGGGAAATGGGAGTTGAATAGATGCTTTATGTAACCAAAAAAACAAAACCCGGTTTTGCATAATAGCTTTCACGGGCTGCTTTCTTTTACAGTGCACGCTGATGGAGGTGTTGCTACCTTGTGTGATTTTCTTTCCAGCGTTGTGAACAGTGAGTCATGGAACAACACTCTCATGCTGACCATCTCCAAAAGTCGCTCCATGTCCGCCTCCTATGCCGCTTCAGCCACGTCCAACCACCTACACAACAGAAGAATGACCAGACCAGGTGTGTGTGTGTGTGTGTGTGTGTACCCACACTCCTGTGTGTTTCTGCGTGAGGAGAATTATTTAAATGTCACTAAGCCACTGAAGATATGTCATAGTTCTCTAATCATTTAGAGAGTTTGTTTGTGAGGAACTGCTCCTGGTTTGTGTGTGTATGTATGAGGGGGGCGGGCATGTGGAACACCTATTAAACTCCTAATGATGCTCTTTATGCCCTAGGTTACCCCGCTTCCAACATATCACCTCTGGCCTCTCCCTGCCATTCCCCTCCAGTTCAGGGTACCCCATTGTCCAGCCCCACCACCAAATCTTGCTCCGTGGACCTGTCGGATCCTTTGGACAGCCAGGGAGAGAAGGCGCGGTCCCTCCACAGGGCCTTGACACATAGCGTCAGTGCACCCAGCTCCACCACACCACACTGGGGGCCACCAGCACTCTGTAGCAGGTAGCACATACACATATTGGCAGACAAACACACACACAATGAATCTACTAAATGTGTTATCAACAAAGTATGAAAATTACCCTGGATGGGAGGAGTTTTAGTCAAATAACTAAAATGGAAATACTTGCGCATTGTGTATCTGCCGTTGCAGACTTAGCAAAGATTGACCACGCTTACCAGAGATAGACGGTTAAACATTGCATTCAAGGTCGTCTTGTGTAACGGTTGTTTGGCAGGAAAACTTAGAGTGAAGCTTGGCACACAGTTTTGGCGAATAGGAGGTGAAATATTGTTTAATAGCGTCATCCCTGTTCGCTATCCTGCCGTGCGCGTACATCTGTCCCGAGTGCCTCACAATGGGAGGGAGATGAGCAACTAGGTCACATCATGAGTCTGCACTGAGACAGAGGGTCCGCGAGAAGTATCTAGAAAAAAAAAACGCTTCCTCTGAGCTTGAGGCACTCGGACTGACGCCAAAGAGTCACAGAGAAGGCCTCCACTCTGATGTCCTAACACAAGAAGTGACGGAAAAGGGAGAAAAAGTACAGGTTGTCTTTTTAGTGCCAACACGATTTTTTGTTGTTGTAATGAGTGATCACAGGAAAGCCATCCACCGCCGAAATATACAACGTTGTTGAGAGGAATCGGCGGAGGACGAGATGCAAGCCAGGACTGTGTTGTTGACATGGGGGGATCTGTCCAGAGGGATAATGTATTTCCACCTTGTTCAGTCGGTAGGGCTCGGAACGGCTCGGATCGTGGGTTTAGTTTCAAGGGATAGCCACACGTTTAAACATGCATGCAAGTTGCTTTGGATGGTCTGCTGCATGGCACCTTTCATTTTAAGACATTCTTGTTTTAGCATTTTACAGAGTTAGTGATTGCTGACCTGGACTCTTCTGCCTTTTAAGCGGGTCTTGCTTCCTCTGAAACCTATGTACTGTTCTCCTATTCTCTTCCCATTATGTGTTAGTTGTTTAGATACATGTTTTGAATTTTCATTTAGAATTTCTCTTTCCCTTTCAGTTGTGGGAGACCATACAGTAAGCTGAGCCGTGGAGAAGGTTCCTTGGACAATGGGGACAGAATTCCTGGTAAGCATTAATTATTTTCTTAATTAGTTTATATTATGTTAATCAACCAGGTTGGTCAATTGAGAACCAATTTTTGTTTTAGTTTAAGGCATTCAATCACTGGATGACAAGACAACACACAGGACCACAAATATTATGTTAAAATAAACACCAAATGACAACAAAAACAGTGAACCCTGTGCACATCGGTTAGACAGGTTCTGCAAGTGGGTTGATTGGATAGCAGCTTGTTTAGTTCTACTTTGACAGAATGAGGTTTGATGAAAGCATGAACCTTAAGGGTCTTTTGCAATTCATTGAAAGAGACACAAGATTTTTAACAGCAAGCTTATAGACCCCATCAGTTGAGCAGCATGTTTTATTAAGGGATACATGGTGAAGTATGTTAATTGGAAGTGAAGGAGGGTGATATGGGTATTAAATGAGTGTGAGCAGTCAACCCATGTACCAAGGGTTTTCTGGATGTCAGCATACTCTAAGAACTTATTCAGGTTCAGGGGGGATACATCCCTATTGAAAAAGACACATTTAGTGTTTTTGGTATTAGATAGATAAAATCTAACAAGGGATCTGGGATGTTATTTAAAGGAATGTTGTGGGATGGGAAGAGCAGCATTGGTTTAGGGCATGGACGGTGATGACTGGGTTACTGACTGCTGGTGACACCATTAATACACACAGACATTCGGATTGGCCCAAGAATTGAACCTTGAGGAGCACCCTTTGATAGAGCCGGAGTTGTGGAGAGCAGGCACTTAGATTCGACACATTGTGTACAGTCTGAGAAATTGTTCTTAAATTGAGCTACATTTACAACAGTGGGACAATAATCTAGCAGCAACAATAATTAGTTATTATAATGTGATGGATTATAATTCCTGCAGTGACGCTGACAGTGGGGGACAACCGGTAATGTTGTCCCGGGCCCAAGCCTCAGGGGGGCCCATTTGGTTGGCTGAAATATAATTATTTATTAATCAGTCAATCTTGATATTTTGTACTACCTAGCTAAAAAATTTAACAAGAAACATTCATGACCTGTTTTAGGAACAGTAACATCATTGGTATTTATAAATATTTTTGGCCCGTGGTTTGGGTCCTAAACTTTCAATTTTGGGCCGGGCCCTGGGATTCCTGTCGGCGCCCCTGATTCCTGTATAGTTTTTTGCAAAGGTCTAAACATTTTTGTTCAGAGAAGAAAAGTAAGTCTGAAATAGGAAATCATGTCGGAAGATTCCCCTTACCGAAAATACACAACGCATTTAAAATGTCCTACTTAGGGTGATCAAATTAAGATCCCTGTTACTGTTTGTCAAACTCCTAATTTAACAACCGGATTTGGTATGATCTGTCAAATCAGATGACCCAGCTGTGGCATCGTCAGACTACGAGAGCACCTACGAGACCAACCACAGTGACAGCAGTGAATTTGCACACAACGAGGACGACGGGGAGGGGTGCCAGAAGTCCTCGGAAACCCAGGATGGGTGTAGGTCATTCCAGCCCGAAGGAATTGTCCTGCACCCTCTTCTGCCACCTCCAGAGGTACAGTAGGTTTCTTAACACACCTACACTATTGACCCATTATATATCTAGCTGATGTCAAGCTTGCGCAGATTCCAAACACCAGCTTATTCCAAAAAACCTGTATTATGCTATTGCCCCTAACCTCTTAAAATGTCCTTGACCGGGACATCTAGGACACACAGCCAATCTTAGCCCCGGAGCCTCTGGTGATGTTAGAGCTGGATTCTCTGATGTCTCAACTAAACAGCTGGAACTTCCCCATCTTCAGCCTAGTGGAGAAAACCCATGGTCGGACAGGATGCATCTTAAGCCAGGTAAGAACTAATGTGCAGTCGACCGATTGTGTTCTTGCAGCTTTTTGCTGCAGCTTTGGCGCTAGTCAGTGCAATGAACCTCAAAGGCCGAAGAGTGAGGATTTAGATGTAGACTTGAGTGAGCAGTGTGATAAGATCCAGAACAACATTGGATGTGGCTCAGAGGACCCATTGTGTATTTCTACCTTTACTGCCTGCTGGGAGTTATGATAAAGCAGGGCCATAATCACAAATTGGATCTCGGGAAATTGGGGTGAAAATGTGAATAACGGTAAAATAAAAACAATATAAGAATCTGTCCCTAAGCAAGACATTTTGTCCCAATAGCTCCCTGAGTGCACATTTGGTATCCCACAATTTTTGCTGGTTTGAATGTCGTATTTTAATTTGAACCTTATTAAATTTACCAATATGTGAATTTCATTTTGCTTATGTGAAGTTTAAATATAACGAGGTGAGATAGAGGTTGGATTACACTGCCATCTCCTGGTTAAAACTTGAGCTACAAGGAATTTTTATTGCACAACTGCAAACCGAGAGCAATAGCAGCATTTGAATCAACATTATTCACTAAGTACATTAACACATTCCCAGAACATTACCTAGTGTAAAATATGTAGGAACCAAATACACAAAATCGACTCAACACAATAAGTGGTGAGCATAATAGAGTTCAAGATTATATGAATATTGAGTATATTTTTTACATTTATTTGCAGTTTATGTACACATTTACTGAAATGCTTCAATCTGGATACAGGGGGTGAGAGGTTCTTTGAGTTCAGTTAGCAGTTTAGAAGTGCCTGGATGATGTATTGTCTGTGGGTCAGATGCATGGGATAAGAAGCAGTTGTGAAAAGATCAACCAAGTGGATGGGCTAACACGTGTCCTAAATGTTCCAGGTTTCCTACCGCCTGTTTGAGGACACAGGTCTGTTTGAGACATTCAAGATTCCCGTCAGAGAGTTCATGAACTACTTCTATGCTCTGGAGAACGGATACCGGGACATCCCATGTAAGCAAACATTACGAGCAATCCCTGTTGTGAATACGATTCCGTCAAGCACTCAGTAATATAAAAAGAAAACATTAATTGGAAACCACTATAAGAATGCATATTGTGTGAAACAAAATGCTGCTTTTTCTGTCCACAAGAGGGATGTATTGGCTTTCAAAATGCAATTTCAGCGTTCCTGTTCCTTTGCTCTCCGCCTGTCTCCATATGATCTGTGAGGTGACGCTACCCTCCGGTGGACTAGGTTGGTATTACAGATGTTGTCTCCTCTGTACTCATGCAGACCACAACAGGATCCATGCCACTGACGTGCTGCACGCTGTGTGGTACCTCACTACGCAGGCTGTGCCAGGCCTGCCCAAACCTACAGACCACGGATCAGACTCTGGTGAGCAAAAAAACGTATGCGTGCCCACAAACAGGACAGACATGCAGTCAATTTTAGGAACTATTCTGACCCCATATGTGAAATAAACATACCATTGCTCCTTTCCTGTATTATCTCTGTTGTGTTCCAATTGAGGAAATATTATGTCTAGTAGTCTATTATTTTGGATTTTTTGATGGTCGCAGTAGTGATGAAGGGAAAATATTGATACGGTTACATGTTATGTTGTGGTTCTTGACCATATATCATATGGTATTATTTGGACAACAGCTTTTCGCTGTACTGCACAAAACCTTGTATTTTTCCCTTCAAAAGTGGTTCTCAGACTACTTTTTGAAAAGGGACTTAGTGAGTTTTCTGTGCTTTTACATATTTGGCTGTTCAATCCTTTTTCTAATGGCGGTCTTGTACCTCTTCAGCAGACACTTACGTACCATGAGAAGCGCTGGACACATCGTACCGAGACTTAAATATCATTAGTGGTTTCTGGTCCAAGCCTTTTGTTGCAAGCATACTCAATCACTTGTATGGGGCTAACTTAACTACTATCAACAATACAATATTCTTCATTAACCATTTATGTGTACATACATTTTGCAACATCAGATTACAATACAACAAGCTGTTCGACATCGCCCATTAAAACATTCACATTTTTCAAAGTCTCCATGGTGGTCCAACAGTTTTTGGGCCCGAGTCTGAACTAAGTGTCACACAGCCAACTAAATAGGTAGCTAGTGTGTAATGACCTGCTGTACTTTGATAAAAGAGCGTGAAAGTGACGTTACATTAGCAGGTAGATGAGCGGTTTGAGCATCTGACCTATAACTGACATGTTATGTTAAATCCTTCTCACGGTGAAAAGTCTATCATTCTGTCCATGAAAAATAAACATAATTGCTACTGAAAACAGCTTGTCAACTTGAAAGTGTTGAGTTAGAAAGTCAAATTTCAGTTGTTGTTCAATTGACAGCAAAATGAATTTCATCTTGGTTCCAGATGGATTTTCATTAAATGTAGACCTGTTTCCTAGAACCAAATCTCTCACGCTACTCTTCTCAGACACTGTGATCCCTGTGATCTCAATCAGTCTGATCTTTACAAACCTGATGTCCTGGCTGGTGGCCTACAATACACTGAAGGCTAAAGTCTGTCTGCGGCAGGTTGTGTGTGTGACTGGCTGTCTAGCTAAGTTGTTTGCTGACGACTGTGCCATCTTATGCAAACACTCACATGTTGACGTTATGACACTTTTCCAGCACCGATGTGCACGTACAGTACAGTACTCACTACACTAACTGAATTTTGAGGTGTCCTCTGGAAATTTAAAGGACACATCAAATTTCCAGAGGACACCTCATGTACTTACTTTTACAAAGCCATGTGGATGTACTTACTTTTACACAACCATGTGTAAAAGTAAGTACATCCACTGAAAAGTTGTCTTTTTTTGCATATTTAAGCATGCATATGTCATTATAAATCCAACACTGATGACAGATAAAGTTATCCAGTGCCAGCTCTAGCCTTTTGCGGGCCCTGAGCAAAATTTTATTTGGGGCCTTCTCTCCCCTAGCAACTGTGGTCAGGGGTCCTTAGCAAACACTTAAGTAGCTTGTGCCTAGAACCAGCCCTAAAGGTAACCTAATTTAACAAATGACATGGAAAGATTATACCATGCAATCATTTATTCTTCAGACATCTGCAGAAGTGCATTTTTAGGTTCAGTAGCTGGTTGGTCTCCCCTAGCATCAGTAGCAGGTAGTGTTCTTTGGCTGCTATAGTCATTTCTAGTAAATGTCTCTTATATCTTAAATTAGATTTTTCGCTTTCTACATTAATGCTATAGATGTGTAGGATTGAGATCCGGTCTTTGACTCTGCCATTTCATAAACCCCCATTTTATATTTTTGAGCAATTGTATTATAGCTTTGTTTGATGGTGTTTTGGATCATTGTCCTGTTCCAAGATCCATGTTTGGTTCAGCTTTTTGACAGATGACCTCTGTCAAGAGTTCTCTGGTACCTTATGGAATTCCTGAATGACTTAAAGTTGGACAGGGCCTAGCAAAGAGGAAAATTACAGAACTAACACAAGAATGCTGTTGAGCCTTTAAGTACAACCTTATGCCAGTAGTCCCAGGTACTATCTCACAGTGATTATGTGTGAATGAAGAAGCATGATATTTGTAGATGTCTGACAGTGTAATGATATAATTCTAATTGCTTTGAAACTGCTTTGTAACACATGAGGGCCACCGATAGACCTTTTGATCTTGTCATGTCATGGGGTGTACTTACTTTTTCACATTTCAATTCAGAATACATTATGACATCCATCAAACTTTTCTATTTTTCTAACCTGTGTGTGTGTGTGTGTGTGTGTGTGTGTGTGTGTGTGTGTGTCGGTGTATCTGGCCAGACTCTGACAGTGGACTCCTCACCCACAGCCATCCCAGCCAAGCAGGTCACACAGGGTTTCTGGTTTCGAAAATGTCTGGAGTTATGGAGGAGGGCTACGGCAATCTGTCTGGCCTCATCCCGGCCCTGGAGCTCATGGCCCTCTATGTGGCAGCTGCCATGCATGACTATGATCACCCTGGTCGGACCAACGCTTTCCTGGTGGCCACCAGCGCTCCTCAGGTAGTGATCAAGGGTGGGAAGGAGGAACATGGATGGATGGGTGGGTTGGTGGGTGGATGGTGGGAACAGATGGAAGGCCATGATTGTAAATAAGAATTCATTTGTACGGTCACAAAAAATTAGTTCGAAACTCAGTTGCACCAATCGTATCTAATGAGCAGCTAACATAACTCTCTCTCTGTCTCCCTCTGTAGGCTGTGCTGTATAACGATCGGTCAGTGTTAGAGAACCACCATGCTGCATCGGCCTGGAACCTGTTCATGTCACAGCCAGAGTACAACTTCCTGTGCAACCTGGATCACGTTGAGTTCAAGCGCTTTCGTTTCCTGGTCATCGAGGCCATCCTCGCAACTGATCTCAAAAAACACTTTGACTTCCTTGCAGAGTTTAATGCTAAGGTGAACATTGCATATATGGCTGAGGTTCTCCCAGTGGGGGTTATTTTTGTCTATTTGTATTTATTGAACCTTTTTTTATTGAGACTATACCATTGCTTTCCTGAGAGAGAAAAAGGCCAACATTTGTGCACCAGTTTCAAAACATATAGAAAACATAAACATTTAAATACCTGATTTTACATGTTGAGAAAGAATGAGGTGGTGGGGTGATGTTGTAGTGCAGCCCCTCCCTTCACTGACCAATGTAGTTTTACATCCACGTAGCATTAGATTATTTGTCGCGCAATAACATCACGCCAAGATTGAATATTTTCTAGACACCATTAATTATTCAGTTAAACTGACTAACGTTTCTTATTAAGTTTACTTCCACAACAAATAGCATCTATGAACTGTATGGCTTTTGCCACTGGCCGTTTTAGCCAGTAATAGGCTTGCTAGTATCTACTTACTACTTGGAATAGTCATAAGAATTTAGCAATTGCTAGCCAGACTGAAGATGAACTTAACACTGCCAAAGCTATTTCATTTCATGGCAAAACATTTGTTTTTCTTTATTTAATTTGTGAATTACATTGATAGAATATATAGCAAGTTTAGTGACAATGACTATTTCGTCAAGTAAAGAGAAGGGGTTGTGCTCTATAAGCTATTACTCCAAACTTGGAAAATCCACCAGAAATAGAACTAGTGAACAGTTTAATTTTAGGCTTACTATAACCTTACTGAAGGTCGTAGACAGCATAGTTTTTGCCCATCCTGAATAAACCCTAATGCATCATTTTATATATCTGCAGCAAGACTTGAACACCAGTCACTTGCATGGCAGTCCACGTCTCAAACCACTATGCTATTTAATAAGGGGTAGTCAGTCAGTTACTCAGAGACATGCGCTCTTCTAGGCCGACTCCACTTCCGCGTTCCAGATTTGGTTTTTTTGCAGTTCATTCTAAATGGATGTGTCAGTGAACTAAAAACTCTGTATGTGCCTTTGGCACTGTCAACAAAAACACATTCATGGAATTGGCACGGTGGTAGTTGCCATTTGTCCAGCCGGACAATGTAGGTACACAGTTAAAAAGACGGCTGTCTAAAAATGGCCGTATGAATATAGTGTAAACCTCATTGAGGTTGATAGTCTACATCAGTGTTTCCCAGTGCAGATATTTGAGACGCTACAGGGTGCACATTTTAGTTTTTGCCATAGCACTCACACACTTGATTCAATTGATGAAGTGTGTAAATGGTAGGGACAATATTTTAATCAGGTGTGCGTGCTAGAGCAGAAACAAAAACATTAACCCCTGTGGGTCCCGAGGACCAGGATTGGGCTAAACTGGTCTATACACTATTTCCTGTTGGCCTGTTCAGGCTTTTAATTAAAGCAACCCATATTTTCTCAATGGTAGTTACTTGTAAGACATTTTATGAATTGGCGATTGGTCAGTGTCCTCCTACTGTGTGCCAAGCCCAATAAAGAACCAGAAAATATTCAGGGTCTTCATAACCCCTCTGTTTCCTATATCCTTCCAGGTGGGCGATGACGGCTGCTCTGGCATCGACTGGTCCAATGAGAATGACCGATTACTAGTGTGTCAGATGTGCATAAAATTGGCCGACATCAATGGCCCCCTGAAAAACAAGGACCTACATTTACAGTGGACAGAGGGTATCGTCAATGAGTTCTACGAACAGGTAAGATCCAAACCCTATTTCCCACAAGCTGATGTAGCACTGAAACACAAGGACCTGCATCTGAAGCACACTGACAGTGTTCTCTGAGTTCCACCAACAGCTGTAGTGGATATAAATGTCTACACACTCTTAGTGAATGTGTTAATGGCTGTAATCGAGAATAAAATCTCTGTCCAGTGTGGCTTGGGTGGAGAAGATGCTGAAAAGACAGTAAAATAATAATTAATATGTGACATTTGTAGTAGGAAGAAGAGTTGAATGCGGAGATTAACCCAGGAAATGCGCGTTAACCCAGGAAAGTGTAATGAAACAATGACTGGTCAGCAGGCTGTATGAACAGAAAAAACTAAAGTTAACAAAACAATGGGCATGAGGGCCAATAATGTAACTTAAACTTTGTGTAGAAACCATTGCCAAACATCCAGACGAGCAACCACAGTCAGTAGCCCCCCTTAAATATAGACACTAACGAAATGAATGACGAACACCTGGATACAGACCATAGTGACACATAGATTGGAGGGAAACCAACAGGTGCAGGAGAACAGCAGAACGGGCATGAGCTAGGTTCGTGTCCGACGCGAGTCCGGGAGGCACAGATAGGGTGTCATAAATCTGGTTCGAGACAGATTGGCAGAGGCAAAACGGTCGTTGTAATCCATGTTTTAATGGTGAAAGAAAGAAACAAAACCAACAACCGTAAAGCAGACCAACTGACAGGGTTGTATAGCCTTCAGCTGACAAGCCACAATGAACCACATCAGTGTGGGCAAACTTTCAACATAAATAGGTTCCCCAATTGGAGGCAACAACCAACACCTACCTCTTCTGGCCACGTCCTGACTATGGCCCCAGCCAGTGTGAAGATGGCTAGGGGCATAGCCAGGACGTGACATAGGGGAACTGTAACACAATAAAAAGGCTGTTGTGTTGCAGAACCCGGAGCAGGAAGACCGTCACAGCATATTGCATCACTAACTATGAAAATGAAATGCCAGATTATTTTCAGATTGACTTGAAAACGGGAAGTTTGCTTTGTCTCCAAATTTCATTGTGGTTCCACCAGAATGCAAAACCATGGCATAGGTGGAAGATAGGTGGTGCTCACACGAATGGCTACATGTATCGTTGGCCACATGATAGCCTATTGTCTTCAGAATCTCTTCCCTCAATTTCCATTCACAGGGATCTTTGACCCAGGAATTATTTACACAGTGAAACGTAAGCGATTAGCCGACAGGAGCGCATCATTAACAGGTCGGCAATCTGATGTGAACAGGGTTGTTGAATGGGTGTCCGGAATCTCTCTGTTCCCATTTCCAAACTGTCTCTAGTTCTAAAATGGCCTCTTATTGATCCCCCGGCTTGGAAATGGCCCATTTATGCCCTGTCCTCTAACTGTAACTATTCCCTAAGCCATTGCCTTAAATCACTGTTTTCAATCCTGGTAAAACTGAATAAACAAATGTTATGGATGTGTTTTCCTCCAGCGTGAGTGCTGGCAAATCCTTCTTAGCGTGTAATAAAAATGGCTTGACAAGATGTGTTTTGGAGGAAACATCTCAACGTTATACTCTAAAAACCTGTAGAGTACTGTAGAGTTGTGGAAGTCGATAATCACAGATTTGACATAACTAGATTGAGGAAATCATTTAGTAAAAAAAGAGAAATACTCAAAATAGGGTAATAAAATACTATATATTGGCTGATATGGCGATCTGGCATACATTGTTTTTTAAAGCATTTTACAGTCTGATTCTTTTTTGTGCACTGTCTCTGCTGACTTGGCACAACACAATTTCCTGATTTCATGGGTGGTACAACTGGATTAGGATTTAATTCATGGTGAAAATAGATGTTTTGAGAGTGGCTTATCCCTGATTTGTGAGGATCTATTATTCATGCAGTAAAACGTGCAGCAAAGTACAAGGTTGAAATAATTTTCTCAGGATATTGTTCCTCTTGTAGCTGAGGCATTAAACATGATTTCACCACCTTCTAAATAAATTGCCTTGATTGTATTGCATTCTTCTCTTCTGAGGTACAATTACATTCCTCCTTCAAATGACGTTTACACTTAGGAAGTGGCCTGTCCACTATTTCTGTACTAAGGTCCTTCACCATATTCTGCTCATTTTGAAGAGGTACAGGTGCCTGGCAACAAAGTTTCCATTCAGCAGTAACAATGATGCTTATTTGTCAGAGGAAGACGGATTCCAGGCAACCATGCAGCTGATCTGTAAAGAACACTCTAATTGGTCAGAAAACTATAAGCATGTTGTCTCCAGCAACTGCCCAACTTCAGAGTACTGCAGGTAGAACTGATTCCCATTCAAATTAAGATTCTGCAAGACTCTGCGTGTTAACTGCAATATAGACCACGGCTGTCAGACAGTCAGCATTCAGGATAACAAAAACAGTTCATAAGAGACCAGATACCACGGTTATGGCATCACATCACTTTTTGCCAGTCCCCGTAAGTGGAGATGGCTAAGAAGAGCGAATGTCTCTTACTGAGTGAGTGAGTGAGTGTGTGACTGACTGACTGACTGTCTGACTACCCATTGTTAAATAGCATAGTGGTTAGAGAAGCTGACTTGTGGACTATGCAGTAGGTCCTGAGTTCCTATCTCCTCGCAGGCGAAGCGATGTATGCGTTATGAATTATTCCGTATAGATTAACTGAAAGTGTAAACGGTTATATTGTGACTGTTTCTGGCATGGAAAAGTTCATCTTCTGTCTCACTCGCAATTGCTCAGTTCTTATGATTATTCCTTGGAAATTAAAAGATACTAGTAAGCCTATTACGGGCTTATAAGCTGTTAAAACAGCCAGTGGCAAAAGCAATACAGTTCATAGACTCTATGGTGGAGGTAAACTTAATAAGAAACTTCAGTTTAACACAATCCTCAATGGAGTCTAGCGACAGCTGTAACATGTAATGCCGTGGAGTAGTGATTAAAGACAGTGCCGCTCATGTGGAGGACCTAAGTTTGAATCTTTTGAGAGCAACGACATTCATTAATTATTTCTTGTCTTTTCACTTGATGAAAAAGTTAGTTATCATCGCCTTTATTGATAGTTACTGCATAAATGTCATTGACATATTTGAGAAAAAGGTACATTGTTTTGCCATGAAAGAAAAAAAATGCGTTCTTATGCCATGAAATGCCATAGCTTTGGCAGACTCGCTAGAAATTGCTCAATTCTTATGACTATTCCAGTAAGTTAGTATATACCGATAAAGCTTATTACTGGCTGGCAGTGGTAAATGGCATACATAGATGCTATTTGTGGTGGAGGTGAACATAGTAAGAAACTGTAGTCAGTTTAACTGTATCAATTTCATTCACGAATGGCCAGTAAACTATTTTATTTTTACAGTATATACAGATGCTGGGTATCAGTATAGACAAGAGGCTATACTAACAGGCAGCAAATGTACAGCTCCTGGGTGTAGTGGTTAACAACAGCCTTTCTTTTGGGCGACCCGGGTTCGAATCTCGAGGTGGCAACACTTTCTATTTCGGACCAGCTGAACTAGGCTTTCCTGGTTTCTTGTTACTTCTTTAATTGCATTGTGCTTGTTTCATTGGTTGCGTCTGTGACAACAGTCTCCTGTTTGGCATGCAAAATAGAGGTAGCTACTGCCAAACAAATGTAACCTTTTCAAAACAAAGTGTCATAGTGGTAGAATGATAACGCATACCAAACAATAATGCCGAGACCAGAGCAAAATTCAATTGAATGAACATCTGTAATATGCTGTTTATTGTTAAAGTTAATATAAAATAAGCTCACTTGTTGGCGTCATAGTGGACAACATATAAAATATACTGCAGATCAAGTTGCCTCATGCACCTACTTACAGAGACATCTCTCCCAAAATAAATGCGATGTGCAGATAGTGAACAAATTGTTACTTTTAGAAATGCTCTGCAGTTCACAAATGACTGTGTGTGCTCATCACCTTGGCAGCTCTCGAGTAAAACCCTCCAATGTAATCGTGTTGAAGCTGCAACTAGACTTACTGTAGTGTATCGTATGCCTAAACTACATGTTTCCAAATCCAGAAAATATCAGCCCCTTATTCTAAACAAGTGGATTGTACTGTACATGGAATAGTGATTTCAGTTTTCAATGTATTGTTTGCTGGCAGTGGGACATGGTGTGCCCGCCCTGGGCATTAGTGACTCAAATGAATAAAATAAGTGAAAAGCTTTTTGTGCTTTTCAATGAATTACTCAAATATGCGTCAGTAGAAGAGATAGAATTACCCGTAACTAGGGATTATTGGCCAAGATGAAATCCAGCATTTCCAAGCAGAAGGTATTTACACATTTTTTTTAAGATTATTATAACCCAATCATTAAAAAATTTTGCAAAAAAATTATGATCTATTCAAGGACATTGCTGTAAATAAGACTTTGTTCTTGGCATACATATCTGGTTAAAATAACAGTATAAACTGGTTTACCACCTGTAGGTATAATTGTGTTCCTATCAAAAAACAGAAACTGAACGCCCAATGCTGGTAGCCTAATCATAGATTAAAGGGATAGCTAATCTTGTGCTTTTGCCACTAATGGAATTACTCGGTACCACCAGATCCCCTCATAATAATTGTTAGTCTGAAGTAGTGCCCTGGATTTATTACATAAGGACAATATACAGCATCAGTCAAAAGTTTGGTAATACTTACCTATTCACATTTACTATTCTGAGTGTGTCCAAACTTCTGACTGGTGCTGTACATATAATTTACTAGATAGGTAACTACAGTGATCAACTATTATAAGGTAAGTATATGAAGTGTCCTTAACAGTAAGAAATAACAGCCTTATCCCAAAAGAAAGGACATTACATATTTAAAATCTAACATTTATATTTGACATATTTAAAAATAAAGTGCATTGTCCCTTTAAATTAAAGTTTGTTTAATTTGTCACAACAACAACATGTTAAATATTTAGTGCAATAACCTACCAAACCAATAAGAATGTGTCTAACTAGCACACGTTTTTCTTCAGCAGTGACATAAAAAAAACACTGCTCTAGGTTGTAAATGTAGCTCTGAAAATTGTTGTAAAAAAACTACGTTAGTCACCAAAAGTTACACTGCACACTCATTAACAAGTTAATAACATGCCCATACAAATATAAATGGTATGCATTATCTTTTCCATTTCCTTCTCTATAGCATACATTTTCATAATTACATACATGCATTTCACTTAGCTTAGCGGCATAAATAGCTTAAAGAAATTCTGTGGTATTTCAAGCAGAGATTTCTGTCTCCTGGCATATTGTAGCTCTAGTTCTGAGCTGTTAATTAAAAAGGGACTCTGCCACTAAGTCTGATTGGCTAAAACCAGTAACTTGGAAAGTTGTTTCTGCATTATGATAGGTTAAAATATAGTTAGTGCTTAATATTAACCAATTACATGACTTTGGTTACATACCCCAAATTCTTCCTTTATCAATTGTATTCGTTCTTAAGTTAGACAGTTTAGAAACAGGAGGAGACAGAGGAAAAGGGGAAGTGGGACAGGTGGAAGCAAGAACTGCAAACCCAAATTCGGGAATACTTTTTACAATTTATTCCAAAGTATAGTAGTCACACTGTAAAACAGTTCGGTATTTGCATCTTCAAACCCTCTTTTTTATGCATTGTAAAGAATGAAGGATTTTATAAGACTGATTTTGATATGCAAATGTGATTTATAACAGTTTACACTCGTAGCACATTTAAAATATTACTAAGCAGGACTCTGTCTGTTTGAATGGCATTAACCATTCCGAGCACGCTGCACGTTCCTCTGTCGGGTCCTGCAAGCGTTTGTCTGCCTTGCAGCTTTCAAGCATGTGGTGGAATGAATCCGGATTAACTGATATCATAACCATTTTACAAAAGTATGTTCAGTGATGAGACCCATTCCAGCAATTCCATCATTTAAGCGCAGCGACAAATACAGTATCCTGGAATGCTCGGGGCGGGCCTTTTGCCAAAGCAGTAAATAAGAAAAAGCATTTGATAAATGGTCATATACATCAATCAGTGTTCAACATTAAAATGATACAAAAAGAATGAATCTTATTCTGCAAGTCGGTGGCAGTTTAAGTGCCAGTACTTTTAATGTGTTTTGAAACACTTGGTTTTAACGGTGGGCTCTGAAGTGTGGACTGGTGACCGTATGCAGTCCACACAACATCCTCCAGTCAGTTCCCTTTCCAGAACTAGCACAGCTGATATACTTAACAAATGGGGAGGATTAAAGATTATTCTGCTGTTTAATTCAGCTGGCTTAGTTCTGGAATACATTGAATAACTGAAATAGTTGGTGATACTTGAGAGGTTTTGGAAACACTGTTCTACGTGTTGGCCAGCGATAGACTGAAAGGAATCAGATGAATTGTTGAATTTCATTTGTTCTTCTGTTTCTCTATTAGTAATGTTGACGCAATACCCATCAACGAGCAGACATTGAAGTAGCAACCAATTAAATGCATAACGCATCGTCGCTTCAGATTGACATTTTCGTTTTCGATGGAGAGACGACCCGAGTGTCACTTGGAATGTAGAAAGTGGGTTTAAAAGGCGCAGTATGTCACCCAACTATTATAGGAGTGTCTGGTGTTTCTAGAATCAGCGCCAACATGATCGGCAGGATGGTCATCTTGTTTTCACCCATTTCCACAAAGCCTCTTCCTGATATCTCACTCAATGATAAATCCAAACCCACGTTCAAATGTCAGATCTGCCTCGCGTCCTTGAAGAAAGAAAGAGATCGAGCTAGGGGAGGGAGATAAATGGGGGGAAGGGAGAGAAATACGGGGAGAGAAAGAGAGAGAGGAGGAGATAGAGGAAGTGTTGTTGTACTGCAGTGTGGAGCTGACCTACTTATGTCAGCGGTGACAGTTCTCATTCACACAAACAGAGATACAACAGCAGGAACACATCACAGAGTTCTACACTTCAATGCACTGACTGGCCTATCCCTAGAATTTCAAATTGAAATTCCCGCTTTTGATGGAGAGATGACTAGATTGTCACTTGGAATGTAGAAAGTGGGTTTAAAAGGCACAGTATGTCACCCAACAATGATAGGAGTGTCTGGTGTTTCTAGAATCAGCGCCAACATGATTGGCAGTACAGTCGTCTTGTTTTGGACCGTTTCGACAAAGCCTTGTCCTGATATCTCACTCTGCGATAATTCCAAACCCACGTTCAAATGTCAGATCTGCCTCGTGTCCTTGAAGGAAGAAAGAGAGCTAGGGGAGTGTTGTACTGCAGTGTGGAGCTGACCTACTTATGTCACAAGTGACAGTTCTCATTCACACAGAAATACAACATCAGGAACACATCACAGAGTTCCACACTTCCCTGCACTAACTGGCCTATCCCTAGAGACAGGGAACACGCACACAGGAGATCCTGCACAACCACAACAAACACACACTAGGGTCTGTATTTCTATAGTATTTCAATTGCCATTTCTATTTCCTTACTTTTGAGCTGTAGATTCTTGTAAATAGCCCTTACATAAAGATGTTCCTGTTAGTCTACTCTTGATATTTACAGATATCACATAACATTTTTGTAAGATAAACTGTTCAAATCCTGGCCTTTAAGGCAATGAAAAAAGAATGTTGATCTGGGCCCAGCTCACTGTTTTTTTTGTTATTTCGGCTTTCTGTTTGACACTGAGTTTTGGTTGAGGTACGTCCCTCTATTTTAGAGCAGCACCTCTCCCTCTCAATCTCTCTACATTTTGCACGCTAATTTCAGTCCACTGAACAGGCTGACGAAAGCTCCTAGGTTACTATGGCAACAGGAGACCCTGCCTGCTGTGGCCCATTTTGAGTGTTTAAGCCCCTGTCAAGAGACTCATACATATACCTATATCCTACTATATATCACTACTGCGTATGGAAATATACATCTAATCAGTCAGTTAATGCTGGTTCTATACTGTATATGGCATTGTAGGCTTCTGCCAGTTTGATGTGTTTTTTTCAGAGTATTTTCTTGACCCACTTTTAAGCTTTGATTATTCAGTGGCTGATCCAACAGGCTCTGGGCTCTGTTGCTGTTGGTTTACCAGACCAGAGACTGAGGCTGTCTGGTGGAGATCAGAATGAGTGTTATTAATATTTAGAAGTTTTCTCCAATCAGTTAGAATGTAATGGAATGTTGTTTTTCTCTCTCGTTGGGAATTCTATTTCGTACTCTGATAACTGTGACTCCCTTAGCGCGCTGGATGCTAGTTTCTTGTTTTATTGGCCTTTTAATTGATTGACTATTCAAGCTAGTAAATTTAAGATGAATACACTTGCTAATTGTAAATCAATGCAAAGTTAACTGGCGGTAGGCTAGCTTGTCTATTAGGGGTGATCCTAGGTATTTTATTTCCACAGAAGTGTGTGGGATCTGAGCATTAATAATTACAATATGAATGTACGTGTCATTGGTAGTGAATGTGCCTAGATAATGAGAATAACAGAAACCTCTCTGTTAAGATTATTTCTCTGTAGGTTGCGCTCTGATAACTTACAAGAATGTTTACATTGACCATTTGGCATGGGGGTTACTGTCTTGGCTTTGCTAGGTAAACACGCCCCTCAATGTATTTAACAGCTTATAACCAACATTACAGTGAGAAGAGACTGAGTGAGATGAGATTGAGGTTGTGTAAGGAAGACCAGGTCCGTAACCTCATGAACAAGACTATTTAATGCTGCAATAAACAAATGTCCGACTCTCTCCATTGACAACCGCATACGCAAATTATTATTCCAACCTCTATACGAAACGGCTGATTTCTAACAAGTGTGAGACAGTGAAGATGCTGATCCGCCACACAACCTGACTCATTTCTATTTACCCCACTTTGTCAAGGGTAAGTTCACTAAAAACACTATCTACAGCAGTGACCTGGAGTGCAATAAGGGTTCATTGCCTCGCTCAGGGAACGAACCACAGGTTTTTCACCTTGCCGGCTCTGAGATTTGATCTAGTTATCTTTCAGTTACTGGTCAGATGCTTTAACTCTTAGCATACATGCCCATTCTAAGATCTGAGGTCTCATTCAAAAATGTTCTATTTCAATGCCCTTGACTTTGACAACAACTAGGGACGTTGGACAGTTGGCACTGGTTGGCAGGGCAAGACTGTAATTCACTCCCTCTGTATGCCTTTCTCAAGAGGATGGTGACTGCATGTTCCGATCTGTCACACACAGGCTTCACTGCAAACCTCTCTCCTCATCCTTCTTGACAGGCAAAGTTGTTACATAGCTCCTCTCTACCAGGCAAATACTGTCTAGTTGTCCTGTTGCTATCTTGATATTAGTCACTAATATTACTTTTAGCACTGAGTGAAATAAAGAGTCATTGAATGTGCCTTAGGCTGCTATATTTAGGGATGACAAATTGGGATGAAAAAAGTTTTCGGACCTCTCCAAATGTATTTTGGTAAAAAAGTTGAGTGACAATTTTGGCAATTTTTTAAGGCTGACCCAGTTAATTTTGCTTCCTCGTTTGTGTTTTTGCGAAGCATGAATGGGCTCCTGTTTGTATTTACACCTGTGCTGCCAAATTAACAGTTAAATTGGAATATAAATGTAAGTATCGCTGCAAGCCTCCACCTAGGCATGTGTACTATGCCATTTAGCTGTTTCCTCAAAACTCTTCAAACCTGGCAAAGAAGAGTTTGGTGAGTCTTGCTCACCCATGCGATAACGCAGACACTACTGGCACTTTTTAACCAAACTGTCCTTAACGAAGCATATCCTCTGCCATGCCTGCCTAACCCCTGTTAAAATGCCCTCCACCGACAGAATAACGTTTTGAGGATTTTCATTGGTTGGAGAAGCTATCTGACTAACCATTTCACTTGCTAAAGCAACATGCACCTAATGCCAGTAAATCAATTGGTATATTCTGTATATTTGTTCACTCCGCCATCCAAATATGAGATCAAATTATGTTAAACCGACATTTCCGTGACTTACTGATAGCAACATACATGTATTTATCTCTAAAACAGTGAGGTAACACATGTTACGGACATTGTATCTATTTACAATAAGTATTTGTAGGTTCATGTTTCTACATGAAGTATCAGTAAAGTCAGTGATAGTAGGACAATTCTGTTTTAGTGTAAGTAAGACAAAACGTCTATTGTTTTTGTTGGGGGCTGGCTTTATACATTTACATACAACCTGCTTTGTTGCTTATCCATAATGGTCTCTGCAGGGCGATGAGGAGTTGAGTCTGGGCCTCCCCATCAGCCCCTTCATGGACCGCTCGGCGCCACAGCTCGCCAAACTCCAGGAGTCCTTCATCACGCACATTGTGGGTCCGCTTTGTTCCTCCTACGACTCCGCAGCCCTTATGCCTGGGAATTGGGTCGACCCAGAGGATGCCCAAAGGAAGCAGGGGGACAAGGAGGAAATGGAGGAACAAGAGACAGAGGAGGAAGACGAGGATACCGCAGAGGAAGATTGTTCAACGAGCTCAGAGAGTTCCCGTAAGAGTTCCTAAAAAAACATGTCGACGTGCAACTTCAACTGAGTAAAACAAAACTATCATATATCAAAACTCACCTATCACAGGGCATTTAGTTTTTGTTTTAGTACACACTGACAATATGGAAGATAAGACGATAAGAGAAGCAAGGATGCAGCCCTTAATTGTTGTGTGTTGGCCATTTCTACAACCTCTGTCGTGGAAAATCAACCAGACTTTACTAAAAACAAATGCACTTCAACTCAGGACTTTGTGAATCCAATAGACTTTAATGAAAATCATACAATAATGACAGATATTAAAGCCAGGTCCTTCAGCAGATACACCCCAAATGTTCTGAGTCCGGACCATGGCTTTTATACAGAACTTTCACACATTACGCCAACTGACTTTGTCTGGTTGGCAACCCCCCTGAGTGGGGTGCGCTTCTTATCTTCTACCTCCCTGAAAGGTCATAATTTGCAACAGTAATTCACATCCTCCTTATGGTTCATTCTTGGGTCATGTCCATCATTGTCCACAAAGTAAGTGTTACGTTAAGCTCATGGGCCACACTCAGGTCATCTCTTATCACAGAGTACACTTTATGACCAGCTCATGGGCCACACTCTGGACACCCCAACAGTGGATACAAAGGCAGTAAACTTTAGAAATGCCCCTCTCTGGGCTCAAGGTAATTGCCTGCTCATGACTCACTCTCAGCATAAGACACATATATTATGATGAACATAGAAGTCATTTACTGTGAGTGTGGATTCCACGTTAATATGTTTCTTATAAAACTACATGATTATACATTGCACATTAATATTTTCATAGGTATAAGGTTATTTATGCATTATATAGAAATATCCCCCACACCTGTTAGTTGTTGAAATGCCCTCTGAGCTGTGACAAAAAACCTGTTTAATATGGGTTATCCAAGGATGTCAGATCAGATGTTTGTCCACATTTATGAGAAATCTCTGCGTAACCACTGTCTAATAATCTTAGTTCACGCTAATCATAAACTTTGTGACCTCTGCATTATTTCCCCTTAATTCTAACCTAGCAGTTGTTTTGCAGGTTCTGCCTTTCAAACATTTCATTCCTTGTATAGATTTTGAATAGCAATGTGGTGTGTGACATCGTCATGGAATGATCTGCCACAAAAAGTTACTCTGTTAGAGACAAACATTGTTAGATTGTATTACTGTAATAATCATCCTCCTGCAGCTCAAATGTGTCTATACTGTAAGAATATGACTATATATACAGTGGATATAAAAAGTCTACACACCCCTGCTAAAATGCCAGGTTGGCAATATTTGCCGCCTCTTCTTTGCAAAAGCGCTCCAAGTCTGTCAGATTGAGAGGACATCTCCTGTGCACAGCCCTCTTCAGATGATCCCACAGATGTTCATTTGGATTCAGGTCTGGCTGGGACATTCCAAAACGTTATTCTCCGGGGGAAGCCATGCTTTTGTGGATTTGGAAGTGTGCTTTGGGTTGTTGTCCTGCTGAAAGGGGAAGTTCCTCCTGAAGGTTTTGTGCCAAAATTGCCTGGTATTTGGAAATGTTCATAATTCCCTCCACCCTGACTTGCAGCTGAAGAACAACAGCCCCAAAGCATGATGCTGCCAACACCATGCTTCACTGTGGGCATGGTGTTCTTTGGGTGATATGCAGTGTTGTTTTTGCGCCAAACGTACCTTTTGGAATTATGGCCAAAAAGTTGTGTCAACACATTTTCCGACGTGCTTTTGAGAGACTTCAGCCGGGCTTGGATGTTTTTCTTTGTAAGAAAAGTGTTACGTTTTCACACCATTCGGATAACAGCCACATCCCCAGTTATAAAAGGGTGTGCACACTTATGCAACCACGTTTTTCTACATTTTCTATTTTTATTTTTCCCCCTCGAAGATTTCAGTTTGTTTTTCAATTGAATTGTTCACACTATAGGTCACATAAAAAGTGGAAAATGTTCTGACATTATTTATCTTTGCCTCATTCTTTTACATCACAAAAACCTGGCATTTTAACAGGGGTGTGTAGACTTTATATAACCACTGTATATACCGATAGTGTATAAATATATTTGAAAACCTTTTTTACCACGCCCTCTCATGTATAGTTGCTCCACTATCGCAAACTTCTAAGGCACCTTATTGCTTCGTTAGCCTTTCCATTTACATGAACTAAACAGTGAACCCGTGTTTTTACAGCGTACCTGTGGTATATTGCACACCTGTGTTTACTGTTTTTTATAGCAATTTAGCATCTCAGAAGTCTATGGTATATTGTCATTAAACCATGGTTAAGTGCTTTTTCCAGGCATTTTCCAAGCACTTAACTGTGATATATTGACCATGTACCAAATCCCCTCGTGCCTAATTGTCAATTTTTATAAAAATAGCAAAAGTGCTGTTTTAGCCAGTCAGCATGTGGGATCCAAACTACAGGGTTTGTAACAACTTGGAAGTCCCAGTCCAGAGGTCATTTTGTCAAGTGTTTGTATTTTGAAAATAAGGAGCATGAATAGTTGTTTTTGTTTTTATTCATTGTGTTCTTCTACTGTGCAGAGAAGCATGTGGTGAAGCCTAAGAAGTGCAGGAGAAGAGTCTTCTGTCCCATTACCCAGCATCTGCTGGACAACCACGAGATGTGGAAGAGAGTCATTTCTTCGGAAAACCAGGAGACGCTCGTCAGGGAGGAGCCTGACTGCCTCAGCAACCCCGCCGAGCCAATCGCGGCCATCCACGAGGAGGAAGAGCCAGCCAGCAAGGAGGAGCCAATAGATGGCCATGGAGAAGATACTGAAGGGGAGGAGGCGGGGCTCGCGGAGGAAGCGGGCAAACAGTCGCAGACTGCTGAGGAAAGGGAGGAGCCTGAGTGAACTTTGAAGATCAGGAAACTGATCACTAATCTAAACTAGACTTCGGGGTCATGTCTGATATGATATCCTATTCTCTCTCTAGAGCATTATCTCCAAAAGGGGTGCACTAAACAGAGATTAGGGTGTTTTCTAAAACACAACACTGATTGGTTGCCAGCACATCACTTAGACAGAACACTGTAGAGGGTTGGGGTAACATGTGCCTAAAAGAAAAAACTATAGGGTGAAAAGGATGACAACCGATGCCAGCGTAAGAGCGTAACTGAGGATGAGGTGGGGTTGGGATTTAGGATTTTTCATAGGTATTATATTGGATCAGGTTTCCACTTTACACAAACCCTTCTCCCCAACGAGGTGCCCACACCGCAATACATAAAACACACACTGCCAGCTCCGAGACACAGCTGGCATCAAACTGTACTCCCTCACGGGACAAGGGTGAGGTGCAGAACACTCTTTACCAGTCAGTGATGACACTGAGACAATGAAATTAAGGAAAAGGCTGTGTCCACTCAGTGCTGGTTCTGAAGGAGTGAGGAGAAGACTGAGGACTGAGAAGGAGGACCCGACTGTATGTACAGAGTGTGCTCAAACACACGGACACACACACACACACACACACACACACACACACACACAAACACACACATGCGCCAACCTCTCAGCATCATAGCTATCTAGCTCGGGAAAAGAGAATAGGAAGTCTAACAAAGAACTGTGGCTTTGAAAAAGCTTTATACTTACTCAAGGAAAAACAACATATGACACGCAGTATTTCTGTACATTTTTCACCTCATTGTTTCAAGTACACCAACTTCTCTCCTCTCTTTTTTTTCTTTCACTCACTTTTGTATTTGTCCATTATTACTTTTCTGCCCACTCCTACGCAGTTCCACAGCATTTAGGAACAAAGACATTGAAAACATATATCCATCCACTTAGGGCCTTTCAACCAACACCAAGTGATTCTTTCATTGATTTTCTCCTCGGTTGTGTGACTCTTATCTTTAACATAGACCAAAACAGAATTTCATTCTTAGTGGGAGGTTTTGTGTTGTAAATATGGTGTGGGACGTTGGTTACACTTCTTAATTCATGTACACTGCATCTTGGTTTTCTGCACGGGAATCTCTTTGATTCTGAGTCACCTAGTTTCTTATAGAAGTGTTTAATTTTTATTCCTAAGTCTAATTACGTATTCTAATGTAAGATGCTTTAAAAGTGCAACATTGTTCTCCCTTTAATGCCTTGACCAAGTTGATGAACATGTACCTGTAGTGCCAGGAACATTCACATTTAGATTAATCTGTCTGATAATGATATTGAAAACACTTTAGAAAAAAATTGCCATTTTCAGCAAACTCCTTCATAGAATTCATTGATATAGTCTTGGTTGAAAGTATTGGCACCCTTTCACTTTATTTAAATAATGCACCTTTTATTCAAGAAAACTGTTGATGTATGAACCTATTATAGTATCCTTTAGGTATTTCTTTGGTTTGCAGTTAAAAACAAAAAGCTATTCAAAGAATGCTTATTCCAGGTAGAAATGCTAAACCTGGCAAAGACAATATCATTGGCGTCTTCTAGAAGTGGTTAGAAATAATTAGATGTCATTGAGTCAGTTCTTCTTTACATTGGGACTGACCTAGCCTTAACCCTGTGGTGAGTTGAAAGTCACTTGTTACATTTTATAGAGAAAATAACTAGAGAGAATTGTCTGAGGAGGTCAGATAGAAGATTGTAAAATCTCCAGACACCATCTCCAGAACACTTGATGTTCTTGTCAACACCATATTTAATGTTCTCACAGATCTTAAAGCCCATGCAACGATTGTTTAAATGGTGGAGAAAGCACCTCAATCGACTGCAACACAGATTCATGCTGACCTTTAGACAATAGGTAAAACTTGCATCATCCATCGCCAAATCTGTGAAATGGAGTTGTATGGTAAGAGACCCACTGCTGATAGGGACATGAGAAAACCTGAATGCAATTTGCAAAAAGGGCCTGAACATGCAACAATACTTGTGGGACAATCTCCCGTGGACAGATAAGACCAAATTTGAGCTTTTTGGGGAAGCACATAATCTCTGTTTACAGAAAACAAAACAAAGCCTTCAAAGATAAGAACACCTTCCCTAGAGTCAAAGATGGTGGAGGTTCATTGATGTTTTGGAGTTGCTTTGCTGCCTCTGGTACTGGGCGCCTTGTACTTGTGAATTGCATCGTGATAGCAGGAGAATACCATGGCAATTTGGAGTACAATGTCGAACCGATTTTATCAAGTGCCACCATTTATTGAGTCTAGGGTCTCAATAGCTTTGTCAATGCCATTTCGGTTTACTTTCTGATTTAAAAGGATATATTAGGTTCTGAATCAAAAAACAAGGTTCTGTTGTATGGAGTGCAAATGAGTTACTTGTAGTATTTGAGACCATGTGAGTTATTTGAACAAAGTGAAAAAAGTGCATGCGAAACAATACTTTTAGACACAATTGTACAATGCTTGATCTCCTGTAGACAAATTGTGCAGAGTTTGTTGAGAAAGGAATTACTCACTAATGTCTTATCCATCAAGTCCCTCTGTCCTCTCTCACAGTTTGATTTTCTCAACAACCCAGTATCCTCACTGGGAATTCAGTGACCTGAGGGAAATTCACTAAGCCACAGATTATCTTTAAGTGTCTTCAGCCTTATTCCCAAGTAGTTGGCGGCCTCACTCAGTTCTTTCCGAGAGCCAGGGTTAGAGTTATATTCTGGCATTTTCTATTGATTTCTACAGATATTCTCTGAGATGATGTTTTATTTCACTGTCAGGCTAAGAAAAGTTTCATTGTGACTGCCCTGGGGCTTCAGTAGTATTCGGCTTGTCGAGTGATCAAAGTGCATTGCTGAGTGTTGCATGGCTGGTGAGCCACGGGGAAAATGTGGCGTGGAGGAACCTGGAGGTTTATCCAAGACAACAAGGCTTCAGTGTCCTCCACATAGCATCATAGAGAGTGTGTCATGGGGCCACGCCTTCCGATAGCCTGTGTCACATGCAATAGGTTCGCTGATTAAGTGCTGAAGAATGCTACCATTCTGATCGCTGCAACATTCAAAACGAAGGTGTAAGCGGTTTAACCAAGGAAACGGATGAGATCAGCAGTCATCCATCTTCTAGCCCCGGGCTACATTCATGCCATGACTAAGCAGGTCAGGTGTGTCCCAATAGAATCTTATTCCCCATACGGTGCACTATGTTGACCCCTGGTTAAATGTGTAGAGAGACGGCCGTGTGGACTAGCCAGTCAAAATGGTCCATGCAACATGCCAGTCAGAATGGATCTGTCCTATGGTCACCCACACACACATAAAAGTTTGTCAGTTTATAATGAAAATGTTTTTCTCCCTCATTACATATCCCAAGTCTGAGAGTGAGGTCACAGTCAAGGATGGTGAATCTGGGAGCAATTTCGGGTTTAAATGCCTTGCTGGAGGACTGGTCGACTGCTTATTTTTTCTATTAGTTTTTTAAGGCTTGGGGAGTTGAACTCAAACTCTTTCGGTTACTGCCCTAACACTCTAACCTCTAGACTACCTCACACTCTGATGTGAAAAGACAGTGTGTGAAATTGGTGGTGATGAGAGAAAAGCTGAGAGGGTTGTAAGGAAGAGATGACAGACAGCGAAGCAGATGAGAGGTTATGGCAGTGGAGAAGAAAGAGGATGAGAGGGAAAGGAAAATCAAGGGGTGTATAAAGTTGTGTTCAAGGGTTTCTGAGGTTCGTCAGTTGTTAACAGAAGGTGTCTGAGAAAATGTCATTTGAGTGTATGAGGGACCAATTAGAGAATCTCTCCATCTGTCTGTCTGAATCTCCACTGAGATTCTACTCGCTTATTTTAGCTGTTCTTATTATCAGGAAAAGGATTTGTAGTCATGACATGTTTAAAGCAATACTGACATATTCTAAGTTTGGAGTGCTAAAGTTGGTCTTCCAGGGAAACATCATGTTATGTAATGTTGTGAAACTCAAGTTTAAGCGGCACATTTCTTGAATTTCATCCAAAGCATGCACAGCTTTTCCTCAGACACCAACCTCTTTGTTGAGCGATATATTAATGGTCATTATCTAACATTGGCAGTGTGTGTTGTAGCTGACATAATAGGAATATCTTGTGATGCGCTTGTGGCCAGGCGGTTGAATGAACTATCGTAATAGTTATTGGCCCATTTTTACTGATAGAGATATTAGACATTGCAAGTAGACCGCATCTGAATAGGCCTTTCACCGTTTCAGTGTGTGGGAAACTGGACTGTAACAGTCCATTGGAGAGTGCAAAATCAATACTAACAGTTCATGATGACGTGTGATGACGTGTTTGTGAGTGTTTCTTCTGTAAGCGTTCTAGTTCGTGTGTGGTTGAGCACCCATGTTTGATTTATGGCAGCGTTTATTCAAGGGGTACTGCTCCATGTAATCTGTCAGCTGACCTTAATAAGCTTATGCACACATCATATATATTGTATTACAGCTCAATATTGCTCTCCCTAATATGTTTCTAATTCCTTGATGTGATCAGACTTGCACTGTAACTTTTCTTGGCAACCTCCTTGTCCGGTAAAAAACATGTTCCTTGGCCAAACCAGAGACAAAACCATTCAGTTCTTTCCCCAGTGGTAATTTCAGATCACATTTGGAGTGGTGTTCTTATAGTTAGCCAGGCTTGCTAAATCTTGACAGACCACAAGTCCTAGTCACAGGTTTTCACACAGATTCCTAGAAGCATTACCTAGGGAGGACTTGTGTAGAATTGGGTTCTACACAAGTCTTTACCGGAGGTCAATTTGTATGCAATTCCGAACTGTATGCAATTCCATCAGCCTATGGACAAATGGAGTGCTCAGTGAGGGGAAATAAGATCAGGGCCATTTTCAGATACTGGGTCATTAATCGATGATTCATCCTCCGATGAAAAGACAAGACAAGGAAAACGTTCCTTTGCCACCCTCCTTTCCCTTGGCCCATTGTTGCACACCGGCTTCATTTTGTATCGAGTAAACACGATGGATTTGATCCCCGACTACAGCACTGTGCACTTCTGACACACACATAGATGCATGGCAGGGGGCTGCCGAGAGACAGGAGGAAGGTACAACATCAGACAGAACGACATTGTGTGTCAAAGTGGGTAATTGGTTTGCCTTCAAGTGACTCTCACTGTGTCTCAAATTACATCCTGTCTGTGTGTCTGTGTAGGCGTGTGTGTCAACTTGACAGCAGGAGCTGACAGTACTCTGAGTGCCTAAAGAGAAAAACCTTCAAAATGTTTGACCTCCAGAACATTTCTTCCTTCTTCAGCTGTCTTTTATATTTTTGTCCTGTATTTCGTCATTTGATCTCTCTTGTATGTGGCTGTTTATTTTAAACACATCCAGGATGCATTGATGTTCCTGTTTTGATATTTGGGAATTTTTGTTTAGTTGTTTGTTCCAAAGTCTGTGTATAATCTTAACATGCAAAGGTCAGATATGTTGCTGGAGTTGCCGTCATATGTGTGAGAGTTTCACAGTTCTTCATGTGACCGCCAATCAGATGCAAGAGGCAGGCATGCATTTACAATACACACACCATTCAGCTGTAGACTGCCTTGTGCAATCTCAGTCATGTGCAGTTGTCTAGGGGATCTCATTTGCACGAAACTAAGTGTGTCTTGTGCATCCTCTTCAGAACAGTATCTAACATCCTTGAATAACATCTTGGCATTTAGTAACTGACACGACTCATTATTGATCACACACTATTGTTAACATATTTCTTTCGAGGACTACTACTCTTCCCGTAATTCCTCTCTATAAATAGGCAGCAGCAACTCAGTTGAAAGCAAATGTGGGCAATAGACACTGAAAGCAACATTTCTTACTCTTGTTTACTCGTCTTGTGGTTTATTGTTTAACCCTGTCCTGTGTTGCTTTTTCAGGTTATATCCAGGTTTAACATGCAGGCCTCTCTGTGCCATTCCTTTCATCAGTAGCTGGAACCGCTCCCTTTTGACCAGGCCTCATAGGTCTCAAATTAGTGAACTATGTAGGAAATAGGGTGCCATTTGGAATGCAAACTTTCTCCCTCTGTATGTCCTTTTGTCAGTTTGTGATTACCATAAGCATCATCTGCTCACACACTAGCCACAATGAAAAACAAACAAGCTTTACACCTTCTCAAACAAGACATAGGAGACTTTTTATCCTTATCTATAGCTGGCACTTCAGAAACTTAATAATGATTACTTTTTCCTTCTTTCTTGTATCTTGCACTTAACACATGTAGCAATAGATATAGTAGCAGGGGAACAGGTGTGTGATTTAACCAGTATTTGTTAAGTGAAATATTTCATTTTAATGCTGGTTTATTGTTCCATTTTGTAAAAAAAATATATGCTGTACAGATATACAAAAAAAACTATAAAATTGACCACAAGTCTTTTAGATAAACTTTATTTATTTTTACTGTTTTTGTAATTTAGACACTATACTGTAGCTCCTATATGGCCAGAATTGCTGGAAGTGCCTCTTGGTATAATGTATTTCAAAGTAAATATACAGTATATTGAGATTATTAGAAGTTGTCACTAGCTGAACAATGTGGATGTTGTAATGTGGATACTGAATAACATGAGTTAAATGATGTTCATGTCTGAGTCTGGTCTCTTTGCCTCGGCTTACATTTATTATTCAGCATCATTTGGTGAATGCCGACATGACCTGTGTAAATGCCTGTAAACTCCTTCATTACATCCTCATGGTTACAACTACATTCAGTGGATGACTTTATTTAAATCTACCCACCCATTAAGATATTTTACACTAACATAATGTAGCAGACACTATATTTTTGGATTTGCCCTGCTGGATCTGGACCCAAAAACCCTGTCATGCTCTCCAAACCTAGCTGCAGACCATTTTTACTACAACACCGTTTCCCAAAAAGTTGGGACACTGTGTAAAATAGAAATAAAAAGAGAATGCAATTGATGTGGAAATCATTTACACCCTATATTTAATATAAAATAGTACAAAGACAACATATTTATTGTTGAAACTGAGAAGTGTTTGGTTCCCTGAAAAAGCAATGCCCACTTTGAATGTGATGCCTGCCACACATTTAAAAACCTGTGAAAGGGGCAACGGGCTAATTTATGATGGACTGTGGCAAATTGGAAAATTGTCTTGTGGTCTTTCGAATCAAAATTCTAAATTATTTTTGGGAATCATTGTTGCCTTGTCCTCTGGACTAAAGAGGAGAGGGACCAGCGTGCAGTTCAAATGCCAGCATCCGTGATGATATGGGGGAGCATTAGTGCACATGGCATGGGTGACTTGCACATCTGCGAAAGCACCATTAATGCTGAAATAAATATAAATGTTTTGTCTTTTTCAGGGAAGGCCTTGCTAGTTTCAGCAAGACAATTCCAAACCACATTCTGCACATATCACAACAGCATGGCTCCGTAGCATGTTTATTTATATAGCACTTCAATTCATTTTTTATTTTACAAAGAAAGATAAATATATAAAAATACAATAGAATAAACACAAATACTTGAATAAAAACCTTATAATTCATAATAATAAAACAGTAAAATTGAAATAGAATAAAACCAAAATGACAACATAACTAATAGATTTCATAGTAGATTCCATGTGGAAGCTATACAAGCCTTATGGGTAACAGTGTGGTTAGGTATAAACCCCCACTGTTCTACCCTGTTATGATATGTTATGCCAATATTACCAGCATCATATTGAGGAAAGAAATTATGAGAGAATGAGAAGACTGTTTTATCACAAGATTAACTGAGAGACTTAAGATGATTAATTAGTTCTTATAGCGTTGCTTTGTTCAGTACTAGATGGATGAGGTCTAACACTGTTCTATGACAGATTACATTCAATCTACTTGTTTTCATTCAAGTGCATTTCTTGGCATTAGAATGAGAGAGTTTGGAGTCTGAGATGCAAGATAGGTGAGTTTTTCCTTGTAAGATTATTACAACGATTTTGCAGAACCTGACAAAAATGTCTAATGCCAGGTCTGCCAAACACTGTCTTTTTGTCCTGCAACGTGAGCTATTAGTGAACAAACAGGCAACATATACACCATGGCACTCAGCCTTGATTGAATACATGTGTTTAAAGTGCTAATGATCTTGCATTTGTTCAGGCAGTTGTGTTGTCTCAACTCAAAGACAAAGGGTAGAAGCACAATGGGAGACTGCCTTCACAGCATGAAATTGCTCATTAACTGCTTTTAGCGCTAGTAGTTAATAAGTAGCTGTGTTTCTCCTCTTCCCTGAGGATAGGTGGAGTCCATAGGCACGTAGGCACAGATCGAGGATCAGCTTTCCCAAAGAAGGTTGGGCTAACTGCAGAGCTCAGAACATTAACTCTTCATCCTTGAGGAACGCAGAATAATGAAAGCTGTGTCTGACAATATGTATGTCCACTGTGAGATATTACGTGATATCACCCACACTTTCACACTCCTCACTCCTCTCCCTCTAGTTTGTGCTATCACACATCCTTTGCTCAAATCCATTCCCAACTGTTAATGACCATGGGAACTGGCCTGGAGATGGAGAGTGATGTACACAAACGGGAGTGGGAGTCAACATCAGGCACATCTGCCTGGCATAAAGAAGACCACCAAAGAGACACACACACACACAGCCTTGTATTTCTATCCTTATGGGAGCCAGAAAAAAAAAAGTTCCTTTAATCCTAACCTTAGCCTCAATACCCTACTATTTATGCCCATACTAGTCTAGCTTGAAAGCCTATCCCAAACCGTAATCCCTAAACCTAAAAGTTATACAAATTCTAACACTAACCATAATAAATATTGTGTCCTTTGTGGAGGTGTTGGATCCTAATTCAATCTGTGAAATGAGAATGCAGACACAAGGATGGACTGAGGTAATCAGACTCACATACAGTAAATACTTATGCATACTTATATATTTGTACAGTGAAGCAATTTAGAAAAAAGTGTGAATATATAATTACAAGTTTATATGATTTATATCTTTTCATTTCACCTTTCATTTCCTGGTATTCACATCTAGATGTGTTAAACAACTTAGGACATATCACCGTTTATATTAGACCACAGCATTTTTAGGTGAGCAAAAGTAAAGGAACAAATCATCTTAAAGTAAATAACATGTAATATTTGGTGGCATAACCCTTGCTTGCAATAACTGCCTCAAGCCTGCAACCCATTGACATCACCAAACTGTTGCATTCTTCATTTGTGATGCTATTCCAGGCTTTTACGGCTGCTTCTTTCAGTTATTGTTTGTTTCAGGGTGTTTCTCCCTTCAATCTCCTCTTAAGGAGATGAAATGTATGCTATATTGGGTTTAGGTCAAGTGATTGACTTGGCCAGTCTAAAATCTTCCACTTTTTTCCCCTGATGAAGTCATTTGTTTTGTTGGCATATATGTGTATATATATATATATATATATATATATATATATATATATATATATATATATATATATATATATATACACACACACACAGTGGGGCAAAAAAGTATTGTGCAAGTTCTCCCACTTAAAAAGATGAGAGAGGCCTGTAATTTTCATTATAGGCACACTACAACTATGAGACAAAATGAGAAAAAATATCCAGAAAATCACATTGTAGAATTTATTGGTAGATAGATAGATAGATATACACTGTGTGCACAGAAGAAAATATGCAAATCAACTGACTAAGACTTAAAGAAGAAGCTACCAGAAACTCATTATCCTCCAGTGCCATCATATTCTGGAACTGCAACCTACCTGGACTGGTACAAGGTGTCAAGACATGGCCGAAACACGAGTTCAAGAAGGCTGAAACACGATCACCACTG
Organism: Esox niger; assembly: GCA_016801105.1. Classification (NCBI taxonomy): domain Eukaryota; kingdom Metazoa; phylum Chordata; class Actinopteri; order Esociformes; family Esocidae; genus Esox; species Esox niger. The sequence continues at coordinate 48,962 of JACXGJ010003087.1, forward strand.
AATACGATTTCAAATGTACTGTATAGATTGGACATAGAAATACCTGAAGATAGATTTTTCAAAGGTTTTATGGACAGATCAAATGAGAGTGGCTCTTGATGGACCTGATGAACAGACTCGTGGCTGAATCATTAATGGATACAGCGGCACCACTTCAGTCAGGCACCAGCCAGGTGGAGGAGGGGTACTGGTATGGGCTGCTATCATTAAGGATGAGGTAGTAGGACATTTTCGGGTTGAAGATGGACTGAATCTCAATTCGCAAACCTACTGCCAATTTCTGAAAAGTCCTCGGGATTCAAGAAGGCCATGCAGGACAATGCTCCATCACATGTATCCAAGTACTCCGCTGCTTGGCTTGCTAGCAAGGCCAACAAATATGCTTGAAAAATGACCTGGACCCTTTCCTCTCCTGACATTAATCCTATTGAGAATTTGTGGGCCCTGAAATGTATAGTTTAGGGAAGACAATACACCCCTTTCAATGGCATTTGGAAGGATGTGGTTGCTGCTTCAGCGAAAGTTGATCGTGAAGAGATCAAGAAACTGACTCCATGCATGGAAGGCTCATGGCAATTATTGAAAAGAAGGGTGGTTATATTGGTCACTGAAAGGACAAACATTTTCATTGTCATCTTGTGCAACTTATTTGTTACACTTACTTTAACAATTGAGAATAAACACTTGAATTAGGAGATTTAGTTGCCTAATAATTCTGCACACTAATTGTTGCCTAATAATTGTGCACACAGTGGATATATATTACCCAGAATAGTCATTCCTTGCCTTTTACTGCAGGCATTTTTTTAATAAAGGAAGTTTTATTCTTGAATAAGGTAGTGTTAGTGGGATAAAGAACATAATAGGAAAGCTGACGTGGTTGTTAACTGTCCACACTCTGACCTAACAGAAAGTTATATGCACTAAATTTAGTTTGTCATCCCAAGTCTGGTGAATGGGAGTATTGTATATGAGCATTTGCTAAATGATTTAAATGTGAATGTACTGCATTTGTACTGCCAGATCAAGGCTGGTCCAAATTAGAAATAGCTTGAGACTGATAAGTCTGTCAGTCATGATGATCAGTCAGTCAGTCAGTATGTCCAAATAGTTTGTAATTCTCCGCAAGGTGTGAGTAACATGCTCTCATAATAGAGACAAATAGACGAAAATTACATTGTGTTGTGATTTGCCTCTATTTCTAGGAGGGAAATTACAATACAATGTGAAAACAATCTTTGTCAGATTTCTGCAATAAGGTTAACAACCCAAAATTAAATGTGTTGTTAATTTGAGAAGATAACACAAATCTCTGTCAGTCTTTAATGTTGACTGAAAGCTTAGAGAGGAGGAGGGTGGGGGAATTATCTTCTGAGTGGCTGCTGGCTAAAGGAAGGTTATTCCCTCAGTGTGCTGTACCAGAAATATGCTTGGCACAACTCTGCTCAAATCCTTCCCTAGGGTTCTCTACTTAATACACAACGAGGCTCTTTGATAACCAGCCATATCAGTGTGTGCCCCAAACAAGGCTTTGCATTTACATTTTTACATTTGAGCCATTTCATAGAATCTTTCAACCACAACTATTTAGTGCATCCATCTTAAAGGGAGATTTGAGGATTTTGTTAAAAAGGTTGTTTATCTAGCTTCCCAGTCAGTTGAACTTCTTTTATTGTATGTACATAGAGCACACTGGAAGCCTGCTTCTTAGAAAGTGTAAAAATGAATTGAAATTTTTTTCCTTCTTTCTTCAAGCAGAGACAAGGCATTTAGCCACATATGACACCTCTGGGGAGGTTTCATTGCCGAAATCCTGAACTATCCCTTTAAGATATGTATGTGTGACAACAACACAAACCCAGTCATAGTAAGTAAATGTTTCTTCCGTCAATCAGCTATCAGCAAGGTTAGTGCTAGAACAGAAGAAAGCACACACTTCTTCCAAACCACCAAATACACTATCATATTCCTTTACTACGCCAGCTGCCGTGGGAACTTCTAAAAACTGTCTTGAATTTCAATTTCACGTGATCCTCCGGTTTTAAAGGATTATGTTTTTTCTCATTGTGTATGTGTGTTATTTGGTCTGGTTGTAGGACAATGTCTGTGTGAAATAAATCTCCAATATGCTGGTTAATTGTGTGATTCAATGTGTAAATATGAGGATACTGTATGAGAGGTGGCTGATTAGTCCACAGGACACAGCAACATGGAACACTAAAGACTTGACTGGTCAAGTGATTAAACTACAATTTATCTATGCAATCACATGCAATTTGCATATACAGTCAAGTCCCAAATCAGTGGCACCCCTTGGCAAAGATGAGCAGTACATTTATGGTAAAAATATTGAGCTATATTGCTCAGAAAAGGGGGAAACTATATCATTTTAATTCTAACAGAATTACTCAAAGATGTTTTGTTTTGTAGATAATACAAAAAAGTGTTAGTCATTGGTAAATGGAGCAATATTTGTGTTAACAGAAACAGATTTTTTGATTCAGATTTGTGATCCACAAATGTAATTACTGAATTCTTGAATTGAAATTCAATTTAGAAATGTTTCAAAATTAAATAAATTGAATATTGCATTCTTTTTTTTTTTTAAAGGTATGGTTATGGTTTCAGTATGGTTAACTTTGCATTAATGCGTCATGTTTCAACTTTACAAACTATAGTGAAGTTCAATTTAAACACAAATTCATGTATTCAACTTTTTAGATGCATCATATTCACACTGGCCAGTCTCAACATTTGTTTTGCAGACATATAAAGAACCCACAAATGGGCAAATCTAGGGACATTTCATGACATCATGGCTTAAACTACTAGATAATTGGATCATATCATACAGTAACTAGACTATAAATTTAAAACAGCCCAATTGAGCACTTGGCTGGCAATCCAGTTGAATTAATACAGTTTTTTCACATGCAATAGACAGAGGACTGAACATACACTCGCAATAGAGCACAGAAATAAAAGCTAAGTAGTCGCAAAACAAGGGCAGACAGACAGAACCGTTTGTGCATAGACTGTTGGCTTGGTAACCCCCATCTCAGTGTCTTGTCTTGCTATGCCTCACGTATTTACAGTAGCCTTATGTTTGCCTCTTCCTCCGATATTTAAGTTAAACAACATCCCACAGGCCATTACAGCCTATCATCTTGAAACACAAACGAATACAATGGAATGTGCAACTCATCCTTCCTTGGGATTTGTCAAGACTGTGCACATAAATATATAAGTATTTAAAAACTCTGTTTCTGGGCAAGACCACACAGTGAGATCTTGGTTAGTTAAGTTAGATTGCCAATAGGAATCCTATTAACAGTGAACGTTTTATATTTAGAAAATGACACTTTCAGGAGACAGTTCCAGACTTTGCCTTGCCCTTCTTTGCTCCACTTCTGACTCAAAAATGAATATTGCCGGCACAATATTTACATGCAGATTAAGAATCACATCCAGCATTTGATGCAGGAGTCAGCTGAGGTTATAAATAGCCCAGCAAGGCAATACCGAACATGGATCTAAACCTAAAATCTTTGAAAGTATGTTTGTATTCTGTCTTCTGTGTCCAGGAAATGGGGAAGAGTCTGAGATGTACAGTAGTGTGTAATTGTGTAACTAAACAGCATCTGTGTACAGCAATCTGTTAAGAATACTGGAATTAACAGCAATCCATCAAACTCGTTTTTATTTTGTTCAGGTCAATGTACAGTGCAAGTTCATTAGTATTTGGAAGTTTTCTGGTGTGTCTATTTCAGGTGCACTCATCGGGAGACCACTAGATGAAGCTATCTGCGACATCAGTGAATGTTGGGGTGGCATCCCCTTGTTCCTTTTCTATCTAAACAGAGAGAAGATTGAATGTTCAACACTCTGTTATACCACGATTGAACTATAGAAATAGAATGCATCCACATTTCCCATTATGTGAGCATGAACATCACCATTGAAGGGTCCCCACTGCCTCAGCCCCACCCCCGCCCAAAGGGTGTGCCTGTCCTTGGCCATTTGGTCATGCTTCTGACCTGGAGTTAGTTTTATAGACTCTTGACACAGCCCACATGCATTTATTAATTATTACAATTTGTATTATTACAAAATTTCACCCGACACTGGCAGAAGGGCCTTTTGCCTAAAGCACAATGGCTTTCCCCTTCCCCCTGGAAACAAATGAAAGAGATTTAACCCAAACAATATTCACAACTCACAATCACCGCACTAATCCACATACGTTCTTCTAACTCAAAGACAGCAACACAGACCAAACAGCAAAGCAGCAGTGAGCAAGAGAAAGATTTCAGAGCTCTGTGGATTATATGCAGGCTGAACCAGCAGCAACCACCTACGAGCAGGCAGAGTCAGCTCTCCAATCAGCCTGAAATCCAACCAATCAGCTCCAACTGGTGACCAGAAAGCCAATTAGCCTTCAACAACCACAGAGAAACAAGGCACAAGCACACAGATGAACACAGAGCAACAGAAAGCACTGGGGACGTCATAAGCCAAAATCAATACTAGGATGGGTGTCTTCCAATAAGAACCTTTTGTGCTCGGTCCACTGGGGCTTGACAGGTGCTCCTTATTTTGACCGGTCTCCTGGGCTTATGGTGAGTTTCATTGTTTTTTTTAAAACCAATTGATTTAGTATTTGTAAAGTGACCCATGTCTTAATGTGTACTGTGGGGAGTGCAACAGGATGAAGTGGAACCATCAAAGGGTGTTAGCAATATTAGCTCTCTGGTCACTAGGATGCATTCTCTTTCTTGACCTCAAGTCCTCACAGTAAAGGATGTTGCTGAATTGTTTATCCTTCGCATCTGTTGCCAGCTGAATGAGCACACATAGTGCTCAATTGGACTTTCAATGTTCAGATTTATAGTTGACAGTGACAGAATCTAAGTTACAAAACTACTCCTTTAAGCATAATACTTCTGGTAGCTTGTTATTGACAAAAGTACTTAAGAAAAACACTAAGACCATTGATCAGTACGTTCACTTTTTGTGACTGACTGAAAGTGAATTCAATTGTATCTTTTGTCTACTGAGTGGCAGTGTACCAGGGGGTAGATGTTTGGATGTAGTAATTTTTAAAGGATTTTTTACTCTATCGGTGACAGCTGACAATAGCACATGCATCTACATTTGTTGGTTTCGCCCAATAAATTCTTTTTTTCTTTGCATTTTTGGAACTTTGACCCAAAGATGAAGTCCTGCAATCCAACAGATTTGGTCCTCAGATTTTCTTCACCTTCTAAACCATCCTTACTGTCTGTGTGGTTTTAAAATATTTGCCATAATAATTTTAAGCGCTATATTTTTTTCAATTAACTGATTCATGAAGAAACATTTGCCTTTTCCTACCATAGTAGATTAGAAATGGATTTAACATGGATGCTATTTCATTTATTATCTATTGGGTTGAAATGACACTGAAAGAGCTGTTTGGAAAAGAAAATATGCTTGGAATTGTTTCTTGTTCAAGTGGAATTTAATATTTTGGACTACTTTTTGATGTCAGAAAGGTGACCAATTACTGGTGGGCTGTAGTCCATCCTATCAACAATTGGTGATGTATATATAAACATACAAACATTTCTGCAAATGTCTGCACAATTACTATTTAAAGGCCAAAGGAGGTGCAGCAAATGTGATATCATAAATATGTTGACTTAATAAGAAATACTGTAAAGGTATACAGTATAAACTAAACAACTTCAATAATTGGGTGTATCTAGATAAATTAGACATTCTTACATGAATGAATGACAAATAGCAATTTCTTATTCCTGTTTTTGTGACAGCCTAATATGGCATAAAAATGATATTATGGTTGATTTATGGAAACTTGATTTGGCTCTTGAGCCTTGCTTTCAAAGTTCTTTGAAAGCAAATGATTTGACAGACAGTGGGGCAGTATAGATAAATACCCAAATACTTGCCCCAGCAATACATGTTGACAAAACCAGTTGAAAATGTGGTTGATTCCCTCTATCTTGGTAGCATTCTCTTCATTTGCACACAAATCAAAATATTTTTTGAGGATAGTAAATTTCCTGACCAAAACAAAAAGTGGTATCCTAAATCTACAAAAAAGTGTATCACATACAGTCAGTACTGAAAGAGCCCCAGAGCTGTGCTACCAAAGATGTCCTCCAACATCTTGAGGATTAGCTGGGAAGACAGGAGCACCAGCACCAGTGTCCTGGAGGATGCAAACATCAACAGCAATCACCACTACCATCACTCAAAACCAGCTCCGATCAACAGACCTTGTTGTCAGGATGCACAACTTTCCCATCCCCTTCTCATCCCATGCACAACTTTTTCACCCCCCCCCTCGTCCCCTATTAGATGGAATTCATGTTTTTTTTATTCCTGGGCAGATCAGTCATTAATGTGAACCAAGTCCATGGTAAATACTGTCATTAATAGCATCCTTTCTACCCTGCCTCTTTTTCTTTTCCTAACGCATAATTTCACTCATTCACACTCATTCACCAAAAATAGACACGTAAAGACACGAAATACAGACAGACAAACACAATACTACTGTATGTAAGTGGTGCGTCTTCCCTTTTTATATCTGGAAGATGCGAGGGCCCACGCTCCAGGAAAACCACAAAACCAATCTGCACGGGGTTGTTGCACCAGTCTCCAGTGAGACTGGAACAGTGTGTGCAGATGGGAATCCAGTGCAGTTGTCTAAGTGTCTCTTGACAACCTCGCCAGACCTGGAAAGCACCATCTTCTTGGTCCAGTCATTGTGCTATTTATTCAGCAACGATCCCTTTTCTGGGTTACGAAACACTCACCTCGGGTATGTATATTGTGGATTGTGACCAGATGCACAACTGTGCCTGTCTTACCGTAGGTTGTCCCGATATCACAGTTGGGATCTTACCCGTCACTGGCCATGCTTCAGGTTACATACGGGGCAGGATTGGAGGATGTAATATATGTTACATGAGTACTTCTCGAGCAGCCCGTAGCACACAGCAGTTTTATCATGTTGTAATAAAAAAGGTGCACCACCCACATGGCGCAGCATCCAAAGTCCCCCAGAGCACGAGCCAAAACCGCCACCGAAATACAAAAACTTAGAGTGCATAAAAAAAAACTTCCAGCGGAATCTCAATGGGATTAATTCGTTATTTTTATTCACAAATACAAACATACATGCGTACATTAATACATACTTATATGCTTATTTATACATCATTTTATTGTAATAATTAATTAATTCTATCCCTCTAGATTCCAAAGAAGCAACTATCTTTCCCAGTATGATTGTTTTTCATTACCAGCATCAATACACTTCTGTCTGGTTCTATAAAACATATTTGAATCCATATTTGAATCTGTCGTTGCTCAAGGCGTTTACCGATTTGGTCTTGCAAAGGTTTTACAAAGGAGAATGAATGTGGGGAGGAATTGTTGCCTGGGTGGGTTTGATCCACGGTGTCCTATGTGATAGACTGAGTAGATGTTACCAGCTACAGCAGGTGCTGTTGCACATTATACATATATAGTAAACGTGGTGTCTGTTTACTTCCTGCGTTGTCAGACTTTTAGTCCACTTCACGGTTCTCTAAACTAGTTCCCTACATTTCCTAAAGACATCAACAACCGGAATCGCAACAGTACATTCAATATGTTAAATCAGAAAGAGATGACTGTAGAGGGCTAGCTAATACAGCTATACACAGTACCTATAATGAAAACATACCCTGGTCAACTATGTGTCAGTCCGCGTCTCTAACCACTAGCCAGGAGAATGGGCTGACTGATTCAAGCTGATAGAAGAGCACTTTGACTGAAATAAACACTCATTACAACTGAGGTATGCAGCAAAGCATTTGTGAAGCCACAACATGCACAACCTTGAGGCGGATGGGCTACAACAGCAGAAGACCCCACCGGGTACCACTCATCTCCAGTACAAATAGTAAAAAGAGGCTACAATTTGCAAGAGCTCACCAAAATTGGACAGTTGAAGACTGGAAAAATTTTGCCTGGTCTGATGAGTCTCAATTTCTGTTGAGACATTCAGATGGTAGAGTCAGAATTTGGCGTAAATAGAATGAGAACATGGATCCATGATGCCTTGTTACCACTGTGCAGGCTGGTGGTGGTGGTGTAATGGTGTGGGGGATGTTTTCTGGGCACACTTTAGGCCCCTTAGTGCGAATTGGGCATTGTTTAAATGCCATGGCCTACCTGAGCATTGTTTCTGACCATGTCCATCCCTTTATGGCCACCATGTACCCATACTCTGATGGCTACTTCCAGCAGGATAATGCACCATGTCACAAAGCTCAAATCATTTCAGATTGGTTTCTTGAACATGACAATGAGTTCACTGTACTAAAATGGCCCCCACAGTCACCAGATCTCAACCCAATAGAGCATCTTTGGGATGTGGTGGAACGGGAGCTTCGTGCCCTGGATGTGCATCCCACAAATCTCCATCAACTGCAAGATGCTATCCTATCAATATGGGCCAACATTTCTAAAGAA
>JACXGJ010003088.1:0-57483 GCA_016801105.1 Esox niger
ACAGAACAGAAAACAAAGAGCACCGAGGTAAACTGCAAAATGTAAATGAACATAGATAAACATACTACTACTTACATCCACCGACATTAAACAATGACTCACAACTGAGGGGAGCAGAGGAGGAACATTTAAACACATACTAATTGGATGATTGGGACCTGGTGTGAACAATGAATGACAAGACAAGACAAATGAATGGGACCGGGATGAGTTCATGGTTGTTGGCAAACTGGAGAATGCGGGAGATGGCGGACCAATCCGTCACCTCACCGTCACAATTAGGAACAAAGGAAGTGTAATTGTATCCTGTGTTATACAAAGAAAATTCAAAACCATCCCCATCAGCGTTGCCAGTGCCGAGCAAAGTTTCAGCCACAAAGTTTCAGAAACTCATCAAAAGCTATTTATGTGCATTCATGGATGAGGCCTGACTATCCAACATCACTTTGCTTTGTATGGAACGTGACATTGACAAAGCCAAAGGGGTTAGCGGGTTTGTCAACATGAAACAGAGAAATATGCTGTTTTAAAATGGGACCTTGATTTGTAAATAGTTTGTTCATCACTTTCTGAGGATATTACATTACATTACAACATGGCTAAATTGGCTGAGCAGAGACAACCTGGAAAATAAAGCATATTTTTATGTTTTATTTTTATTAAAAGGAAGTAAGTTGATGTTATTACAGGCCCCCTTGATCATCACCTATAAGCACATAGGGAAGACCGTGTTGCCTATGTTTTCTAATGTGCTTAGACTGTTGCTTACGCTGCACCTGTTTTGTAGTGGTATACTGCTTTTTCTAGTTTAACTATGAATCTAGGCCTACCAGTCGCTTTCTGTGTGATAAATGGTTGATGGGTGTTGCTATCCATGATTTTTACAACCTGAGGGAGCTGTAAGAGGCTGCGGTAATTTTGATGTTTGTTGTGTTGTCCTATGTTGAACAGGCAACCAGTTTTATATATAAAATAATGTGTTATATCTCTGCTGAGGACTCCCTGGATGTCAAAGACTTTTGTCTGCCTTAGGGGGCCCGCAAGAGAACCCGGTCCTCTCTGTGCTTAGAGTCAGTTTCTGCACCTGATGACACCCAAAGGCAAACATATTGACTCGATAAGCCCTTGCAACTGCGAAGTTGCACTTTCATGCAGCTGCCAAGTTTCCTTTATAAACAAGCATTAAACTTGTACCACCAAACCATAATTTGATTTGAGGAAAATTATTTTTGTTGAAGGAACTTGCTTGGCCTTTGTCATAAGTTTCAGCTTGTATTTATTCCTTAATATGCAGTCAAATTATAAACGCTGTGGGTATTTTCATAGAAAGACGAAGGGAGCTTAACAAAAGCTTTACATAATATACAATTAATTTCTTTTAAAAACGAATAGTATGATTTTAAATATTTGGATGGATGAAGTATTATGCAGTAACTGTATGCAACAGAACATAAAACTTGCTATAATTAGATCCAAAAATCTGTGTGGAATACCATTGCATCATGACAACACTTATCTCAGAACAGCAAATTTATGTTTGAATATCTGTCCAACTCTGTTCCGAATCTGACTGAGGTTCATCCCATATATGAGAGGATTTACCAGAGGAGGAACAACTAGAAACTCCACAGCCATGATATTCCTCAGGGCCAGCAGACTGGTGTTGCTGCCATAACGAGCGTAAATCACATCGAAGAAGAGAGACATTTCAAAGTTAGCCAGGGTGATCAAATGAGGCAGACATGTTTGCATGAACTTCCTTCTTTCTGACCGGGAACGTAGAGCTACTTTGATGATGTTTACATAGGAAATCAGAATGAGTATGGTTTGAAAGAAGTGAGAAAATGTTAGAATCAAGCCATAAAGATTGTTCAGAGTGGTGTCAACACAGGAGAGTTTCACCACTGCCCAGTTTGCGCAATAGAGTTTATCAATGTCAACACCACAGAGGGGTAACCTAGCTAACAGTGCTATTCCGATGCTACATTCCAGCCAAGAGAAAAGCCACGTTAAAAGAAGCAGTGTCCACACTTTTCTAACAGTCATAATTGAGTGGTAATGAAGTGGCTTACAGATGGCAACATACCTGTCATAAGCCATCACTGACAGGTTTGTGAATTCACAGTAAACGTAAAAGAAGGTGACAAATACCTGGGTCAAGCACCCATAGTATGTTATTGCATGAGAGTCAGAAAAAAGGTCAAAAAGTATCTTTGGATAGAAAGATGAAGCACCAATGATCCCATTAACACACAGATTACAGAGGAATAAATACATTGGATTTTGAATCATTTTCTCCAGACAAATAGCAAAGATCAGTGTTAGATTAATAAAAATGGTGAAGAGATATAGGATCAGAATAAATGCAAAGTAGATGTATCTGTTTGACTGCGTCACATTCAGTCCATGCAGCACAAACACAAACTCCTGGGAGGAGTTAAAAAGGGATGCCATTGACAACAGACACACAAGGCTAGAGTCAGTTGTTTCAAGATTTGTCAGTTGGTCAATTAATAAATAGATTAGACATTTGAACATTAACTGCTGACCATACAGCATCTCTGCCACTCACTACAATGAAGCTGTCTGTCAGAGAAGCTGGTATCCATATTTTGAACATGATTGCAGGACATCCCAAAACCCCCCTGCTTCGCTTCAGGAGCCTGCTACATACACAGCAAGACCATTTTATATGTAACAAAATCACATTCTAGAGTACATTAAGCATTATAGTTACATACGGCTTTACAAATACTTGAACACAAAGTTAGGGAGAAGCTATTACATTATTGAATTTAGTAAAATAGATCATATTCAATAAAGAAAATCTCAGTAATCTTGAGGTTCGACGTTGAACAATAAAGTTGTTGAAAGATTAAAATAGGGTACCAAAAAAGTCCCAAATTCACATGTCTTTTTTCTGTACTGTCTCCGTGCTGGAAAAGAACAAACAACCACCACTAACACGATCGGATCATACCTGGGTACGGCACTTCACCCTCTGCACTTTTATTGGATAGAATGTGAACTGCCATGGCAACCCGGCATGGAGTGATGACTCACTGCTCACTCAGAGCTGACATTCCTAATGAGACCATAACATACAGACCCCATCTCAGCCCCAAGGTCTTACGCTGCTATATTATTGTGCTGGGGGAGCAGGGTCTACATTTCCTCTGTCTTCTGTCGTTTTAAACACAGAAGGACAAGGTATTGACCCACATCCCCTTGTATGTCCCTGTCCTTGTCTGGTCATGCCTCCAATCTGGACTAGATATAAATTGACTCTGGCTCAACCCACATGCATCGATTAACTATTACAATTTGGACTTTTAATATGTTCCCCCAGCACAGCCAGAAGAGGACTGGTCACCCCTCTGAGCCTGGTCCCTCTGTATGTTTCTTCCAGAATTTCGGCCTTCTTGGGGACTTTTTCCTAGCCACTGAAGTTCAGTGCTACTGTTGTTTGCTCCCTGGGGTTTAAGGCTGGGTGTTTTGTGAAAGCACTTTGTGACAACTGCTGATGTAAAAGGGCTTTATAAAAGACATTTGATTGATTGATTGATAACAACGAGATTTGAAAACCATAGCAAAATAATACTTGTAATGTTCATATTTACAACAAAAAACTAAGATTAAAAGCACACTTTTAATGTTTTGCATATTTTTGTTATTCTGAATATGTGACAGAATACTGGAAACTGGGCTTATGTTGCGTCACTACATTTCAGGAGAGCCATTTGTAAGAAGAAAAACATATTGTGGGATTTTTGTCACTTTTTTTGCAGATATGCCTTCTTGAAGATTTGCCTTCTTGAAATTTAATGTGACTTAATTACAAACTAGTATGTGAAGTGTAAATGCAAATAAAATTCAAAACAAAACCCTTGTTTATACTGTGGAAAATACACAAATTTAAGATAATGAAGGGGCTGGACATGCCGACATATTTAGTTCTGATTGATCTATCATGTAAACAGCTTTTGACATAACGTGACTGATTGGTCAAAAAATTATTGTGATCACGGGATTTTCAGAAATTGACAACTGCGATCCCATTGCTAAAGCTGTGAATCACATCGCTGCCCTGAATTTTGCTGGTGTTCAACAAATCTGAAATTGTGAGATATTACATTCTGGAGTACAACGATGCCATGACTCAGAAGATTAACTGGATAACATGAGGAAATCCTAGACTTTGATACTGTTCAAAACTTTCATCAAACATTTTGGAATTTCATTGCAGTGCCAATGGTTGAATGAAATCACTAACTACTCTTGAATAAAACAACTGTCCATGGATTAAAAAACAATTGCTGTATGAGTATATATAAAATTTGTAGCATATATATACTTTGAAAACAACATATGTTTAAGTATTGTGTATAAAGTTTATATAAAAAGTCTACACACCCCTGTTAAAATGCTAGGTTTTTGTGATGTAAAGAAAGTATACAAAGATAAATAATGTCAGAACTTTTTCCACTTTTAATGTGACCTATAATATGAACAATTCAATTGAAAAACAAACTGAAATCTGCCAAGAGCACCAGACAAACTTTACAAAGTAAAAAAAGCTGTTTCTCTCTACCAGTAATAACTTAATTTAACTAATGTTAACGAGCGTCTCATTGGTAATGCGTCTCCACTGCACTGAACTGAATAACACTAATCGAAAAGTCTTAGTAAATTTGTAAATTAGCCGTTTCTTAAATAAAATAAGCAATTATTCAGCGACTACAATGTTCATTTCTTGTCACATTCTGATTTATAGGTACCGTTTACCTGAAATAAGAAAGTAAAAACTTAGAGTTGCGAAGTTTGTCTGGTGCTCCTGGCATCTTGAAATGACTTCTAGGATATCAAATGCACTCTTGCTGACCACCTCACCAACCCATGAATATCCTCGATAAAAGAGGCGGATCAAATACACATTCGCGCATGTTAGGCAATCTTGTTAACTTGCGTTCTTCGGATTGCAACAGCTTTTGGGCCATATAAGACGACGTCCATCGCGTTCACAAGAACAATAGATCGGACAAAAACGCGGATTGATAAATGGCCTGTACATGTTTTAATCTTCATGTTAACGTCAATTGTCTGATCCATTTAATTAACAGATTTTGCTACATTAGCTGGACATTAGTAATCACTCACTAACGACATGAGTTCATGTTCTGTTTCCACATGAACAAACTACACTACACTGAGTTAGTTCATGTATTTGTAAATCAATATTAACCGTTTGTTTATGTCATTCATGTTAACTACCCCATTTATCAATGGTTGTTCATGTACCCTTATCTTCAATTTGCACTTCTGGTTAGATGCTAACTGCATTTTGTTGTACTGTATGTGTACTGCACAGTGACTATATAAAGTTGAATCACAGATCTATCTGTGTAGTTATTTCTTTATTTCATGATGTTACCCCTTCATTTTTAAATCGTTTTTCTTAAGTAATGTTACAGAAAAAAGGAATGCGGTAAGACAAGAGTCAAGAGAATTGGGATTTTGAGGACATGTTTAAAACAATTACTGTGCAAATGAATGTCAACTACGTAGCCATTGATGTCCAATCCTCGACGAGGACATGTTGAAAAACAATTACTGTATAAGTACATATTACATTTGTAGCATATATACATTAAAAACCATATATGTGTAAGCATTGTGTATACATCACAATTATAGATACTTCTTCCAAAAAACTAATTTTCAAGTGAGAAAATTTACACAATAATTATTTAGCAAAAATGTATATTTTTCCACTTGGCATCACATGAAATAATTCAATAAAAAAAAATATTATAATACACACAACTACATCAAATCAATAAATGTAACTTAGGACAGTCACTTTATGTTTGAACATCTGTCCAACTCTATTCCGAATTTGAGAGAGGCTGATCCCATATATTATAGGATGTATCAGTGGAGGAACAACTAGAAACTCCACAGCCATTATATTCCTCAGGGCCAACAGACTGGTGTTGCTGCCATAACGAGCGTACATAACATCAAAAATAAGTGCTAAGGCAAAGTTAGCCAGGGTGATCATATGAGGAAGACAGGTCTGCATGAATTTCCTCCTCCCTGCCTGGGAACGTAAAGATACTTTAATGATGTTCATGTAGGAAATCAGGATAAACATAGTTTGAGAAAAGTGTGAAAACATGAGAATGAAGGCGTAGAGGTTGTTCAGAGTGGTGTCAATGCATGAGAGCTTCACCACCGCCCAGTTTGAGCAGTAGAGTTTATCAATGTCAACTCCACACAGGGGTAACCTAGCTAAAAGTAGAATTTCAATGCTACATTCTAGCCATGAGAATAACAATGTTAGAAGAATCAGTGTCCACACTTTTCTAATAGTCATAATTGAGTGGTAGTGCAGGGGCTTACAGATGGCAACATATCTGTCATAAGCCATTACTGTAAGGTTTGTACAATCATAGTAAACATACAGGTAGATAACAAATATCTGCGTCAAGCACCCGATGTATGTAATTACATGAGAGTCAAATAAAATGTCATAAAGTATCTTTGGGTAGAAGGATGAAGAACCAATGATCCCATTAACACACAGATTACAGAGGAATAAATATATTGGGTCATGCAACATTTTCTCCAGAACAATAGCAAAGACCAGCGTTAGATTCAGAAAAATTGTGAAGAAATATATGATCAGAATAAATACAAAGTAGATGTGTCTGTTTGTCGGCGTTACGTTCAGTCCATGCAGCACAAACACTATCTCCTGAGAGGAGTTGAACAGGCTTGTCATTGAAAGCAGAGGCTAGTGTCCAGAGAACCTACAAATATTTGTTTAATCTATGTTTTGGCAGGTGGTCCAGTCAAAAGATATTTGATTATTATCTAAAATCAACTGAAAAACTATGCAGAAGCACTGACAGCCTCCAACCAATGATACATCTCCTTCATAAAGTGTAGCTGGTATTTAGATTTTCCAAATGATATTGATTGTGAGACAACCCAAACCCACCCAGCTTCAGCATCCACCTACACACAGTACAGTACAATACCGTAAGCAAGGTTTTCAACATAATCACATTCGAATGTACATGAAACATTTCCCAAACGTAGGTAAAATCTGTAAAATACAGAATGAAAATCCTCTTTAAACATTGTCATTAATGAATATAATGGCTGATGAATACACTCAGTAATCATTTACATTTGACAGACCACCTCCTCCTTACCAAACTAGCAGATTGTATGACAGTCTGGGTATGACAGTTTTCCACTCTCTGGTTCACTCTTTTATATCAATCTGAGTATCTGAAATGCCATGGCAACATGTGATACGCATGGTGTGTTGACACGGCTCTCTCTGAGGTCACTGTCCTTATGACACCAAAACATTAAAACCATTTAAATGTGATTCCAAAGCAGTAGTGAAATTATATTGAAAGTTCATATTCAAGCACACATTAAAAGATATCAGCTAAGTTAACTCACATTCTTGAATTGCTAAGTAGCCAACTTGTGTCATACATCTAACTGGTTGGTTTTCTACTACATAAAGGGGAATTTCACCATAGCTCAGCTAATTAATGTCTTTAGTTACCAATGTTAGCAATGAAACATTTTGCTTCATAAAAAAAACACCTGTCCTTTTTAAGAAATAAACTAGATATACACTATGGTTCAGTTTTATCTTACCTTTGATCATCCTTTTAATCGGCTAATGACATTTCTAATAACATCTTTGGATTCATCCATTTAATTTCTACGAATAGGCTGTAACCTATGTGTTACTCATTCTTTGAAATGTATTGTGTTTATCAAGCAACTATGCTTTAGGCCTGTATATAGCTATTCATGTGTCAATCCTTTGATGAATGCAAACTGGTTGATAATGTCTGTTATTTTACGTTGTACATCATCACAATGAGATCAAAATGAAAACTAAATTCAAATGGATTAATCTTTGAATAATTTATAATGTAAATTAAATGTATACATTTTCTAGGGGCTTATAAATGAATATAAATAATATATCATATGTCATCTGCGTTTAACATCAATCACTTTCGACCTGTCAGACTCAACCGCACAATCATGAAGTGCCCTCAAAAGACTGGTCCTTGCCCACCTTTAAGTCCTACCAACACTGGATCCCTACCAGTTTGCCTACCGGATAAACAGGCCTACCGAGGACACCATCTCCACAGCTTTACCCTCTGCCGTGACCCACCTGGACAAAACCAACACGTATGTGAGAATGCGGTACATAGACTTTAGCTCAGCGTTCAACACGGTCATTTACTCTAGGCTGGTCAAACAGCTCCATGGCCCGGTGTACAGCCTTCTCTCTGGACTCTGGACTTCAAAACCAACAGATCCCAGTGTGTCAGGGTAGACAACCTCACCTCCTCCACCCTGATCCTAAACACTGGTGTTCCACAAGGCTGCATGCTGAGCCCACTCCTGTGTCCACATCTCAGAGGTGCTCTCCTGGACTCTCAACACCACAACCCTGGTCAAAAAGGTGCGGCAGTGCCGGTACTTCTTGAGGAGGCTGAAGAAGGCCCGACCGACTTCTAAGATCCTTGTGAACTTTGACCGCTACACAATCGAGAGCTTTCTGACTAACTGCCCCACAGTGTGGTTTGGAGGATGCTCCATAGCCGACCGGAAGGCCCAGCAACGGGTGGTGAAAACCACCCAGCAAATTACTTATGCCCAACTCCCAGCAATCGTAGACCTCCAGCGCAAGCATTGTCTGCGCAGGGCACGTGGCATCACCAGGGACCCTTCACATCCATGCCACAAACTGTTAGCCCTCCTCCCATCAGGCAGGCGGCACAGGTCACTCCGTTCTCGCAACAGCAGGCTCAGTAACAGTTTCCTTCCATCTACTGTAACCCTGCTGAACTGTGACCCGTCACTAACCTAACCCACCCTTTGTACTACAGGACACTGACACTGCCTTACAAAGTCTGATATGGTGGTTTCCAGTTGTCTACAGCTACGTGTCATTGATGTTATTCCTGTATTTCATTTGCACATGCCGACTTGCACCTTAAAATTGCAGTTCATTTCGCATTTACAACTGCCACTGTAGAGTTTTCTTTTCTTACATACACGTCTCCCTCAGGAACCTCATTGCTGCTATCTCTGCATTTCAGTTGCGCATGCTACCCTACTCCTTCAATTTGCCTCAATGGCACATTGAGAATGCCAATTAGAATTTCCTCTTGTACACGCACAACTCTTGATCCCACTTGTACATACATTATACTTAAAGATTATACCCTTTCTGCACTCCTATATTTGTTTCCATTGCACTCTTACAACTGCTGTATGTAATGCATTTTGTTGTACTGTACTTGTTCATGGTCAATTAAAGACCATGACCATGTTTGCACACACTGCAGCAGGGATTTTGGCCCACTCCTCCATACAGAACTTCTCCAGATCCTTCAGATTTCAGGGCTGTCGCTGGGCAATATGGACCTTCAGCTCCCTCCAATTTTTTTTTTTATTGGGTTCAGGTCTGGAGACTGGCTAGGCCACTCCAAGACCTTGAGATGCTTCTTACGGAGCCACTCCTTAGTTGCCCTGGCTGTGTGTTTCGGGTCTTTGTCATGCTGGAAGACCCAGCCATGACCCATCTTCAATGCTTTTACTGAGGGAAGGAGGTTGTTGGCCAAGATTTCACGATAAATGGCCCCATCCATCCTCCCCTCAATTTGGTGCAGTCGTCCTGTCCCCTTTGCAGAAAAGCATCCCCAAAGAATGATGTTTCCACCTCCATGCTTCTCGGTTGGAATGGTGCTCTTGGGGTTGTACTCATCCTTCTTCTTCCTCCAAACACGGCGAGTGGAGTTTAGACCAAAAAGTTTGTCTCATCAGACCACATGACCTTCTCCCATTCCTCTTCTCTATCATCCAGATGGTCATTGGCAAACTTCAGATGGGCCTGGACATGCGCTGGCTTGAGCAGGGGGACCTTGCGTGCGCTGCAGGATTTTAATCCATGACGGCGTAGTGTGTTACTAATGGTTTTCTTTGAGACTGTGGTCCCAGCTCTCTTCAGGTCATTGACCAGGTCCTGCCGTGTAGTTCTGGGCTGATCCTTCACCTTCCTCATGATCATTGATGCCCCACAAGGTGAGATCTTGCATGGAGCCCCAGACCGAGGGAAAATGACCATCATCTTGAACTTCTTCCATTTTCTAATAATTGCGCCAACAGATGTTGCCTTCTCACCAAGCTTCTTGCCTATTGTCCTGTAGCCCATCCCAGCCTTGGCAGGTCTACAATTATATCCCTGATGTCCTTACACAGCTCTTTGGTCTTGGCCATTGTGGAGAGGTTGGAGTCTCTTTGATTGAGTGTGTGGACAGGTGTCTTTTATACAGGTAACAAGTTCAAACAGGTTCAGTCAATACAGGTAATGAGTGGAGAACAGGAGAAAAACGAACAGGTCTGTGAGAGATGGAATTATTTCTGGTTGGTAGGTGATCAAATAGATATGTCATGCAATAAAATGCAAATGAATTGTAAATATCATATAATGTGATTTTCTGGATTTTTGTTTTAGATTCCGTCTCTCACAGTTGAAGTGTACCTATGATAAAAACGACAGACCTCTACATGCTTTGTAAGTAGAAAAACCTGCAAAATCAGCAGTGTATCAAATACTTGTTCTCCCCACTGTATATATATTTCTTTTTTTATCCTATTTTTTTTTACTGTAGCTTTATTATCTAATATAAACGTTCCCTTTGCTTTTTTAAGATTGAACAGTCGCTCAAAATACTATACTGTAATGGGTATGTGTGGTGTTCTAACACGTTTCATGGTGCTAAAGTGAGAGAGAAGGATTACCGTTCTGAGTGTTAACTAACAAACATGTAATTATTCAGTGTGCCTTGTTTGTTATTTAAAGAAACGTGATTCCTTTAGCGATATGGACAGCAATGTGTTCATGGTAAGCTGCCGACCCTCTGCCCCATTTGGGGTCAAGAGTTCCTTCACCATCCAAATTCCAATGCAACCCCTTATAACACCACATGAAGTGTATCCAGCGGTGGAACATCCATCTTGACTCACAAACACCCGATGACTCTACCTGAAGAGACACTGTTTTACACAGCATGTGTTAGGAACCGGGATTCAATGTGTCAAACATTGCCACTGTCTGTCAGAATCTAAAATCAGAGACATTTTCTCCCCTCGAACAGTTTCTATTATGTCCGATTTGCAATTTACGCCTTGTGTCATTGCAATGACCCAACAGCAGGTTCAGGAGATTTTAATGACGAGCATTATTGTGCATGCTCAACAAGGACCGACGCACTGATCCCTTACCATCCCTTAACAAGGTTCGATTCACTGGGATGTACAGGAAAGAAAAAGGTGCAGTGGTCTCTTAACTTTTTTTCCTAAGCTGTATAGGAGAGGAGGGCATTTCCTGGCCAACAACCATAGGTGAGCTTGCGGGAGCTCTACCACATCGAGTGCAATACAAGGGAACCCCATTTGAAATGTATCTGTCCACAATGGACAACATTGAGCAAATTTTTAGCACGCCCTTTCAGAGCACAGGGCACTCTGGTCATGTTGTGACCCTGACTGAAAATCCTGACCGCAGTGATGCTGCTGCAGGTTGAGGTGTCACATCCTGGCACAGCTGGCTAGCGTGCCAGTGAGGTCCAACGCCCTCTGTCCCTCTTTCGGAGCGCAGACACCTGTTTGTCCATACAACCCGCACCTGTGCTCTTGATTACTGTCCATATTTAAGTTCCCCCGTGATTTTGCACTCCCCCAAACCATGGAATTGTTATTTTTTAAACCATGTATGGGACTTGATTAGAACACCTCAAATAATTCTTCCAAAAGATGAACCATGTCATACCATAACAGTTGTACCAGGAGTTGTACCTTCTCAGGTCAACAGATCAGGAAATAGTGCGGCTATAAAAAGGATTTATTTTCCCCACAAAATATATCTAGTGCCCCTCTGTGTCATCGTAAATATGTCAAGGCCTCTCTTCTGGAAAAAATATTTGGAGACTTGTTTTAAGGATTTGGGTTGTGAGTGGTCATTTGGACTTGTGTTAAGGGTTTGGGTTGAGAGTGGTCATTTGGACTTGTGTTAAGGGTTTGGGTTGAGAGTGGTCATTTTCAAGACGTTTCAGCTGGACCAACTGTACTATTTCAAAAGGGTTTGTAATTCCCAAAAATATTGTGTAAGTTTCATAATAATAAATTACATTGTTAACTGACACTCTACCCTCCCAAACTTGCTGTGGTATTGTTGCAGTGAGACAATAATTGCGAAACTAGACATCACAGGAGGCCCTGGGCTGCCATCTCTTCTCTCTCATTAGACCACCCGTAAGTTTAGTCCCAGAGAGGTTCAGTGTCATTGGTCTTAATTACCTCCCTTATGTCTGGTCTGATGATGAATGATGCAACACTGTCCAAATTGGGCCAAACAGGTTGGCCTTACTGAAAATACACTGAAAACACATTGCTGATCAAATTATGTTGACCTGTGACCTGAGAGTGAAAACCATTTGAAGAATTGTTAATATTTTTGTTTATGAAGGCATGGCCTGTCTGGAAATACAAATGTGTTGAATTGTCATGTCCTGGCATGGCAAGCAAGTGAAAATTATGAGTACTCACCTGCGTTCCTGATCACTGTGTTGTTATTGACCTCACCTTTGTTTCTAATCACCGTGTTTTTAATGACCTCATCTGTGTTTCTGATCATTGTGTTGTTATTGACCTCACCTGCGTTCCTGATCACTGTGTTGTTATTGACATCACCTGTATTTCTGATCACCGTGTTGTTATTGACCTCACCTGCGTTCCTGATCACTGTGTTGTTATTGACCTCACCTGTGTTTCTGATCACCGTGTTGTTATTGACCTCAACTGTGTTCCTGATCACTGTGTTTTTATTTACCGCGCCTGTGTTCCTGCTCACCCTGTTGTTATTGACCTCAACTGAGTTCCTGATGGAGATTGACCTCACCGTGTTCCTGATCACGATGTTATCATTGGTCTCACCTGTGTACATGATCACCATGTTGTTATGGTCCACACCTGTATTCCTGATCACTGTGTCGTTATGGGCCTCGCCTGTGTTCCTGATCACCGTGTTGATATGTGCCATGTCTGTGTTCCTGATCACTGTGTCGTTATTGACCTCAACTGCGTTCCTGATCACTGTGTTGTTATTGACCTCAACTGCGTTCCTGATCACTGTATTGTTATTGTCCACACCTGTGTTCCTGATCACTGTGTTGTTATTGTCTACAATAACATTATCATTAACATCATTATGGGCCTCGCCTGTGTTCCTGATCACTGTGTTGATATGTGCCTTACCTGAGTTCCTGATTACTATTTTGTTATAGGCCTCACCTTTGTCCTGATCACTGTGTTGTAATCGCCATCACCTGTGTTCTTGATTGTTATGGGCCTCACCTGTGCTCCTGATCACAAAAAACAGCCAGGCATCTTACAGATAATGCTATAATAATTAACAACCAGGTCTGTGGCAACAGGACCAAAATAAATGACCTACAAAATATTGTTTAGATTCTACATAATGGTGGAAGAATTATGTTGTCATTATCAAAATAATGTTTTAATTAAAATATTCGATTAACCTTTTTTAAGATGGAAAATACCAGAATAAGGCGTCGAACATGCAGTTATAGGTAAATAGGTTGACTGGCCCAGGTTTTGTGAATTAATGCTGTTCAAGTTTCAAACATTTCTAACAATACTTAGTGTCACCTGTCACAAGATTTAAGGGTGTTGTATTTCAGTCATCCCTCAGTGTAATATGAGTCAGGCCTCTGGCCTGGCAGGAAACTATTGTTTCCTTAAAGCAATGGTTTAAACAGAATAATAGGTACACATTTGTACATGTGTTTCTCATACAAATGCTAAATTCAAATTAATAAATTGGATGGGTTGATTCCTGAATGCTGATTGGCTGATATCTGTTGTAAATTTGATCACGTACAACCTTTTTGACAGCACATCCCTTTTTACTGCTCTAATCACAGTGGTAAATGATATAAAGAAGCAATAAGGCATCTCAAGGATTTGTGACATATTGCCAATATACCATGGCTAAGCCCACTCCGCAATGTGTCGTGCCAGGAGACAACTCTTAGCCGTGATATTTTGACATACACCACACCCCTCGTGACTAAAATATGTGTGGATGGGTAAACATGGGTCTTTATGAGAAGTATTTTAACTTTCAAAGTGTTGATATCAAAATGGATTGTATTATTTACCCCCTCAAACAGTTTGCAGACCTCTTCAAAGGTCTGGTTGACCTTTAAAGAGAGAGGAATTTTGCTCCCTGAGCATTTTAAAGGGCAACGATGAGCAACAAGCATGGGCAATAGAAAGAAGTGTAAAAATGTATACCAACAATTATTTGCTTTGCTTTGAAACCAATGGGTTACTGCCTTACCATAGGCCTGATTCATCCTCTGATGGAGGAAAGGAGGACACCATTAAACCCCCAACGTGACAGATGGCCCCTGGTCTAACTTGTATGTTAAATGTAAAATGAAAATAGTTGAGAGAAGGTTAAACAAGTAATCATATCGTTTGCTTAGATGTAACATTAATGTGTATTAAAGATACAAATAGTGATGCCCACAGTGTTGATGGTTGGCCTGTACCTATTGGGAATGTAGAAGCTGGTCAATTAAGCAAGACAACATGTTTACTGTATTTGGCCAGCAGCCCTTAGATGATGTGTCATTTGTCCACTGCACCTGTCAATTCCCTTAAAAACAGTGTTGCAACAGCAACATGGAGGACCAGAGAGTCTGCATCCACCACAGAGAGTGGCCCTTGGCTGCCTCCTCTCATCTCTCATTAGACCAATCCTAGGTTTAGTCCCGGGGGGGTACAGCGTGGCATTGGGCTTAATTACCTCCCTTCAGACTGGTCTGAGGATGAATGATGCAACACTGTCCAAACTGGGCCAAACATGCTGGCATCTCTGACAGGAAACAACAAACTATATATTGCCGATCATATTATGTTGACCTGTGACCTCAAAGTCAAAATTCTATGAATCAGGTGGTCAAGAATAGGAATAATGATCAACTTATATAAAAAATGAAATAAAAAGCGATCAACCAATAGGTCACACGTATCCAGAGTCTTGTCCTGGAATTGATGCCTTCAGGTGGATGATTGATTATAGACAAATACAAAATGTGTATCAATAAAGTGGAGTCTCATCATGGACAGCATGGATGTTTTTTTTGTCTATTCATCTATTATGTCTTACATTGTCACTAATAAATATTATATTATAGGAGTACTGTTTAACAATATTCTAGCAAATACCTTAACAATTTCTTCAGTTTCATTTGTCAAAATTGCCAATGGAATGGTGACTGCCAACAACAACATTAATCCTTACACTGGCAAACATTTAAATGGTGTGAAAACTACCCATGCCAGGCTTTAGATAAGGCTTTATATGATTTGTCTATCATATTGCATAGGCTACCAGGTACTGAAATTATTTTTTTCTCCTTTCTAGTCCAATGACCTAAACGAACTGCACTCACTCGCGAACACATGAATGTTTACTTTGAGTTGATTGCCCATAAAATTTCAAATCCTGACCTTCCCCTAACCTTATTCTTAATAACCTAATATCTATGCCTGAATTTAACCTCTCTCTAATGGCTGAACCTAAACCAAACTGGTAATGTCTAATCCTACTTCCAACCCTAACTGTAACATCTGCCCTAAACCTAACACCTGCACTGACAAAATATTTTATTCAAAATGGGAAATAATGTCACTTTTGACATGTTCAATAAAGAACAAAACATAATATGTACTGTATATTTTTGGAATAGCAGTTCCAATGAACTGTAATTTAATTATATTGT
The DNA here is from genome assembly GCA_016801105.1 of Esox niger. NCBI lineage: Eukaryota > Metazoa > Chordata > Actinopteri > Esociformes > Esocidae > Esox > Esox niger. The sequence goes on from JACXGJ010003088.1 coordinate 15,930, forward strand.
ATAGTATAAATAGGAAATGTCATGGACTATAAATTGCAAGAGGAAATGACTGGAGTCAGATGCTGAAAGCATGTACTTTTGTTTATTGTATTTAACATAAGAATGATGTATCTATTGACAAAGGGATGGCTCATTCTTGAAGGAGGGCACCGTAGTTGAGTTGCCCATAAAAAACCCATTAATCATTTGACAATGGCATATATAGCACATGAGAAACGATCATTCAAGTGACTACAGAGCACTGTGAGATTTAGAAAAATAATCTGTGTCACTATAAATGAGGATTGGATTTCGATAAGGTACATTTTACTCAAAAAAATCTTAACAGCTGCAGTGGTTCTGAACTATCCAAAGCCACAGACAGTAAGAAACACCCTACAGCTCAGGTTTATGTTCTCTGCAAGATATCTAATCACAGTGGCTTTCTTGATACGAAATTGACTCGGTCATTCTTTAAATACTTATTTGCATTTCTCCCAACAACCATTTACTTAGTTTCCCGGGTGTTCATTATTCTGAAAGTAGAGGGCCAGGAAGTAAACCAGCGACACTGGGTGACACAGACAAATAAATTTAACAAGCACTATGTTTTTGATCTGAACTGTAAATGAAAGTTTTAGATCGGTGTGTAGAGTCCTCCATTGTATCATCCAGCACATTTTAATACTGGGGAGCCAGTGAGGCCTGTGGCAACATACGACTCTTCGGACTCGTAGGGACATTAGTAGCGATGACACAAGGTCTTACAGTCTGGTTTATCTTGCTACAGTCTATTTAGAAATTCTCAAATATGGATGTTCAGTGATGTCACCCAAGAGTGGAATTTAGTCACGATATACTTGAATTGTAATTCGACATGTGTAATTAGAGACACCTGATGATACATGTGTGATTACAGACACAGGTATGTATTTGTAAGAATCATTAGGAATGTGAGCCATTTGAAATTAATCAAATGTAGAGTTTTAAGGATGCATTGGTTACAGGTGACACATCATAGCAACAAAAAATATTGGTCAAGAAGTGAATGGATGTCTCAGTGTAAATATTTCAAATGCTCATAGACTTCAGCTTTTTGCCCCCCATGTATTGCTTTGTATCCTTTCATCTGAAGGAGCTGTACTTTCATGTGTCAATCACAGGACATTCCCCAGATTCTACTTCAAGGTAATAGCTTAGATGTTTTTAGTCTTTGTATACAATATACAGTTTATACACTCTTCACAGTTGATGAACAGAAAATTCTCAAAATATTGAGAATACAAAACATATATGTTTTGTCAGGAACACTTAAAAAACTAGGTGTGGATTCTACAGCCACAGTCATCCAAACGAAGATCTCACCAGCAGAACTACATAAGATGGACTGCAAGGTGTGAAAATGTATTTGCTTCAAAAATGAAATGGCCAAAAAAGTACCTAAAAAAGCCTGAAGATTTTTTTTTAAAGATAATCTGGACAGATGAGACATTATTGGTATTTTTGTCACTTTGCTACTACTATCAATTATGTGTGTTGAACTCCAAACTGATTACACCAACAGTAATTTACGCATTCTTACTGTACACACTAAAATTTGAAATTACCCAGTTACACAAAATGGGCTGACATTGATAGAGGAAGGTAGAGGTAGACCTGGAGGATGATGCGGACCATGTTTTACACCATTGGGTTGACTTTGAGAGAGGCTGTACAGAGAGTTCACCCTTACCTCAGCAGATATAATGTTTCAACAGTTTCAATGGAATTAGATGTATCTCAATATCCCTAGACATATCTAGAAAATCTGTGCATATATTCATCACAACTCAAAAATCGGATATGTAAATGTGAAAAAAAAAGTAAATATAAACATCTGTAAATATGTAAACATGTTTCACAAATATGAAAAGTATTTGGTAATATACATATTCCACAAATAAAACACAAATCTGTAAAACAGTTGCTTAACAATTACAAGTGCTGACTTATATTTACAAATCTGTAAATCTGAATTTTATATTTACACATTTTTTAGACACATTTTGCTTCGGTCAACAAGCTCTTGTTTGCGTGGTTTCAGTCTTTTCAGAGAACTCGCTTGGTAGGACTAATGGAATATCCAGACTCATGTTTTTTTGTTGACCTGTTATGTTTTCTGTATTAACGTTGGTTAAGCAGAACCACACACTTGTGTGAATTGCACCAAAGTGACCAAAAAAAGAACATGTACCAGACTGATGGCTGCAAAGTGTTGGAGGAAAGTGTAGATGGAAAAAAAGAAAATGGCACAAAATATCAATTAAATAATTTGGAGGGACTGTTTTGTTTTAAGCATGTAGGCTGCTGCCAATGATATCTATCATGTTAGCATGAAAGTCTTCCTTTCCTGTGAAATATTTTAGAGAAAAACCTTGAATATGAATTTTCCCATGTATTTTTGTGACTATGTTTTTCTCTTTCATTTATGGTGGACATGGAATTGCCTGTGGCAATACAATTGCATTAGTTTACCGGGGTTATCTATGGCCAAAAATAGGAAAAATCCTAAATGTATTGAACTGACTTCAAGCGATCAGTGCTTGCAAAGAATATGCAAAACCTTGTACCAAACATGGCTACAGTATTGCAAATAATGAACTCTTTGAGAATACTTTAGGCATGTATAGACTGTACAAAACAAGCTGTTATTTCTAAATGGTCCGTTATAATTTGTTGAAACATCTTCGATTTATTGCTGACAGTAGGCAGCCTAAACCAAAAAGGATTTTATAATTTAAAATGTGAGGTTCTGGTATGCAGGGCAAAAAGAAACTGTCCAAATACCTTTGGAGTTCACTGCATAACAAACACATTGAAATGTATTTAAATAAACTGTGGATTTTAGTTCAGGTTATTGACTATCATATTGCATGGTAATCAGAGCACATATTTTAAATGTGTTTAACCGACATTTTGCCCTTCTCTTGTGGCTGCTTTCTTTTGAATGTAGAAAATCATTTAGTAACAATTGACACAGAGAGCACGTGAGGGAGGGCATGTGGGTCTAGAACACAACACCAGTAAAAACAATGTTGTATGCGCCCTCCTCTTCCTGTAAAAGGTATAAAAGGTCAGCGATGTGACATTGGTTTAATGGGGAACAGACCACCAACACTTAACATATTGTACATCTACACAGACTAATATGCAATTTTGGACTTGCATCCTGTTTCAGAATTAAATCTTGTTTTTATCTTTCTTAAGGACATCTGCATGTAAAGTGGACACTGGAAACCTGGTCTCTGAAAAATAAGTGAGTTAGGCAAGTCCTGCTCTGGCATCTAGTTGGAGTCATATCATTTCAGTATTTCTGATATGATAATTCTGCCAAGACTGGTAGCTGACACAGTGTGTCATTTTATTTGTTGTTCAAAAAGTGAATTATGAATATTACTGGGTTACACAGGGGATTCATTATTTGTGTGCTGAAAGTTCTACTCACGGTCTATCACAACAACAGATAACACTGCTCTTCATACCTTTGGCAGTAAACAGTTTAAAGACCAATGTTATGGCAGTAATGACCTGAGTATTGTTAATATATTGCAATATTATAAAAAACTATTTCTCGGACTGAAACATAGAGGATGATATTTTTACCTAGTAGACATTGTTGTCCTGTGAACTATATCTCTGCAATTTCAATTATCAACATAGCTTCCATTACTGAAATTATGAACTCAACACAAGTTAATTCATTTGAACTATCTAATTCATTTATACTAGCTGGATATAGCAACATTGGACAGTTAAAGTACTTGTATTTCCTTATAGTAACTGTGTTATATATCTCTATATTGTTTGCCAACACATTGCTTATTGTGGTTATATGTATGGAGAAAAACCTTCACAAACCCATGTATCTGTTTTTGTGTAGTTTGTTTGTAAATGACTTGTATGGAAGCACTGCTTTGTTTCCTGCTCTCATGACTAATTTGGTTTCAGATGACCATTCAATTTCCACGGTGTACTGCTATCTACAGATCTTTTGTATATATACATACGGAGCTATTGAGTTCAGTAATTTAGCTGTAATGTCGTATGACAGGTATCTTGCTATATGTTTTCCACTACAGTATAATGTGATTATGACACCCAAGACTGTGTGCGTTTTAATCTCTGTAATATTGTTTGTCCCTTGGGTAAATGTCATTGTAAGTCTGTCTTTAACTGTTTGTTTGGAACTGTGTGGAAACATTATAGACAAAGTGTACTGTGACAACTACCTGGTTGTGAAACTTGCCTGTTCATCTTCAGACACAGCAGTCAATAACATCTATGGACTTTTTTCTGCTGTTTCATTGCTTTCTGTCCCTTTATTTACCATAATTTTCTCTTACATAAAAATTCTGTGTATTTGTTTGAAATCTTCCATTGAGACTCGACAGAAAGCGTTTAGCACATGCAGTCCTCATCTGGCATCGCTGTTGAACTTTTCTTTTGGCTGTTTCTTAACCCTGCTCCAGAGTAGATTTGATAGACCTATGAAAGGTCTTCCAAGTGTCCTTCAGACAATTCTATCTGTGTATTTCCTGATGTGCCAGCCACTTTTTAATCCCGTTGTATATGGCATTAGAATGTCTAAAATCAAACAGGCTTGTAGAAACATTCTACCTGGAGGTCAGAAGGCTAAATTATAAGAGACACATGAACGTGACCTTTTTTGTCCTAATTTCTGAATGTTTGTGATAACCAGACAGAGAAAAGGGATTCGCCAACTTTCCAATTTTGCATGACAAGAGTGAGTCATTGTTTTGGCCTTCGATATTTCGATAAGGTTGTTTTTGACTTTACTACTTATGATACTATATTAACATATTACAAAAATAATTGAACAGGTATATACAAGGGGATCATTCTGGATTAAATAATATATTGTAATGATATTAATGATTCCAATAGAAATATGAATAAATACTGTTTTAGCTTGATATTGGTAATAAAATGTAATTGAATTTAAAATCAATACCTAGAAATAAAGAGTTACCCGGTAATGTAAACAATGTACCATTTTTTCCAGTCTTTTGTTTGATAAAGTAAAATCTGATATTTTGTGAGCATGTCTCATATACTGTAAGATACTTTTGACATCCAATGTTTAATGACAGAAGAATATTAACATAATACCTTCATTTTGAGTTTAACAGGTTGAATTTCAGGAAAAATTGAGAAAAAAGTTCTCAGTTGCACATGAAAATAGAAGGGCACCATGTTTTTAGTTAGTTTAAAATATTTGCTGAAATTTTGGTTTAGCACACTAAGGATAAAACCCCAAGTTTTAAATAGAAGACGCCAGCAAAAATTCAATTTTAGTATAATATTGGACATAAAGATGATACAATTTGATATCAATAGCACATTAAAAGACATTTGCAAATGATGAAGTTTGTCTCATTTGTCAACCCCTCCACAGAATTCAAGTTAACAAACTATAGTTTTGGCAAGTTGGTTGGGACATCTACTTTGTGCATGACACAACAACTTAATCAACAATTATTTACAGACATATTATATCAATTTTATTTCACTATATCACAATTCCAGCTGGTAAGAACTTCATATACACTAAGTTGACTGTGTCATTAAACAGCTTGGAAAAATCTAGAAATGTTTTTCATGGCATTAAATATTAAATAATATTGACATTATTTGAGTCAATTGGAGGTGTACCTCTGGATGTATTTGAAAACCAAACTTTAAACTCAGTGCCTTTTTGCTTGACATCATCAAAATATATCAGCCAAAACATGAGACAAAATTGTAAACCACATCTCAGTTTCATTCTTTGAAGAAACATCCAAATATCTGAAGGAAGCACGTTCATCTGTACAAATAATAGTACCCAAGTATAAACACCATAGAACGGCGCAGCCATCATACAGCGCAGAAAGGAGACGCGTTCTGTCACCCAGAGATGAACGTACTTTGATGTGCAAAAAGTTAAAATCAATACCAGAACAACAGCAAAGGAGGCAAAAGATGCTGCAAGACACAGGTACAAAACTATCTACAGTCAAATGAGTCCTTTATCAACACAACCTGAAAGCCGCAAAGCAAGAAAGAAACCAATGCTCCAAAACCGCCTGGCCATAATGACCACTGTTGTGTTTGGAGGAAAAAGAGGGTGGCAGCATCATGTTGTGGGTGAATGCTTTGCTGCAGGAGGAACTGGTGCACTTCACAAAATAGATGGCATCATCAGGAAGGAAACTGTAATAAATGTGTAGTGGGGTGAAGCGGACCAGGCGTAGGCAGGGGTAGCAGGCCGGTGTACTCTTTAATTATAATAAACACACACAAAACAACAGAACAGAAAACACAGAGTACCGAGGCAAACTGCTAAATTAAAATGAACATAGGCAAACACACTCACCACATACATCTGTTGACATGGAACAATGACTCACAACTGTGGGGAGCAGAGGAGAAACATTTAAACACATACTAATGGAATGATTGGGACCTGGTGTGAACAATGATTGACAAGACAAGACGAATGAATGGGCACGGGATGTGTTCATGACTGTTGGTGAAAAGGAGAATGCGGGATATTGGCGGAGCAATCCGTTACCTCACCGTCACAGAAACTTCCTGATATACTGAAACAAAATCTAAAGACATCAGTCAGGAAGTTAAAGCATGGCTGCAAGTGAACAATGACCCCAAGCATAATTCCAAAGTTCTGACAAAATGGCTTGAGGACAACAATGTCAAGGTATTGGAGTGGCCATCACAAAGCCCTGACTTCAATCCTATACAAAATCCTTGGACAGAACAGAAAAAGTGTGTGGAAGGCCAACAAACCGAACTTAGTTACACCACTTCTGTCAGGAGGATTGGGCCAAAATTCACCCAACATATTGTGGGAAGCTTGTAAAATGCTACCCAAGTAAAACTTACCCAAGTTAAAACACAATTTACCGGCAATGTTACCAAATATGTGTATATGTGTACAACTGAGTTCAAATGTATTTGGCTACAGTATATGTACTTTCCGACTATTAAAGGGGATGCTAAAGAGGGCAATGCACAGTATTAAGAACTAAGGGTATGCAGAGTTTTGAACAGGGGTCAGTTCATTTTTTTCTATCTTGTTATGTTTTATGATTGTGCCATTCTGTTGTGACCTACAGTTAAATGTGAATTCCATAAAAAATAAAAGACATGCGTTTTGCCTGCTCACTCATGTTTTTCTTTAGATATGGTACATACAGCTCAAGAACAAATAAATAGACCACTGCAAAATGATCAGTTTCTCTGGTTTGACTCTTTATAGGTATGTGTTTCAGTAAAATATCAGTTTTGTTTCATTCTACATACTACAGACACAATCAATCCTAAATTCCCCAAAACATATTGTCATTTAGAGTATTTATTTGTAGAAAATACCAACTGGTCAAAATAACCGAAATATTAATTGCTTTCAGACCTCAAATAATGCAAAGAAAACAAATTCATATTTATTTTCAACAACAAAATACACACACACACACATATATATATATATATATATATATATATATATATATATATATATACAGGGGTTGGGTAAGTTACTTTTTAAATGTTATCTGTTACAGTTGCAAGTTACCTGTCCACATTTACCATTCGTAAGGTTTGGATTACTCAAAATCAGTAACGTAATCTGATTACTTTGAATTGCATTTACATTACTTTCATTTTGAGAGGTAATGGAAAACAAATAGGAACAGCCTATAACCAATTGAACACCTTTTGTTGGATCAATCAATGCTAGAGTTTACATAGCTGGCCAAAAACGGAATCCGCATTGATCCTTTCAATCTGAGGTTCGACTATCTGCCGAACATTCCTTTCCTGCACCAATGCCTGGGCCCCAGTCTCCAAGTACCTGTGTGTTGCTGTGCCATCTGCATCCTCTGGTGCCAACAACATCATGACGCCCATGATGTGTTTTACTGTGGGTAATGTGATTGTTTAATGAAATATCATTATAAGCCTCTCACTTTTAATTTGCATGTATGAGGTGGTGTTATAGACAAGCATGGTGACAAGCCATTGTTTCTGGTACCAATGGCTAAACTAACTCATTAGAGGTCAAGAAGGCCAGAAACAGAATATATCAAAGAAAAAGAAGGGAGTGACTGATCATGCAAAACATTTTTATTTAAGGATAGTGATCATATGAAGCCATTTTTTTTATCACATAGTTGTTTGGCGCCTTTTAAAATCATAATTAAAACAGAAATCCCCCAAATGGCCCTGAGAAGAAATGTACATTACCTTGAATGTTTGGCCTTGTTACAGATACACTAGGTGACACGTAAATGGCAATTAAAGTTGAATTTCACACACCTGTTGTTTTTTAAAATGCAATTACTGTCTGTGTATAAATAGTCAATGAGTTTGTTAGCTCTCATGTGGAGGCACTGATCAGGCTAGATACAAAACCATGGGTAGCAGAAAAGCATTGTCAAAAGACCTGCAGAACAAAGTAATGGAACTATATACAGTAAATAAAAAGATATCAAAAGCCATGCAAATGACAATTTTAACTGTTCAATCACTTATTAAGAACTGAAAAATGTGAGGATCTCTTGATACAACGGTACTTGAAGCCTCTACTGCATCAATGCCACAAAAAAGACCGGTTACCAAATGCCCGGTTACAGTATGCCCAATATGCCCGGTTGATGCCCGGTTACAGTATGCCCAATATGCCCGGTCCCCAGGACCGGTTGAAATCAACACCCCCTTGTCGGTTCCGCTCCCCGGACACTCCCACCCAATCCCCTCCTAATCACTCACCCAGCATTGTGCACACCTGTTCCTTGTCTACTCCATTAATTATACCTCTGTGTTCCTCGTTGTGCAGCGTTAACCCTGTTCCACTCAAGCTAAGTATTACCCGTCTCGTTCTTGATATTTCCTGCATTCTGGATCTATGTTTAGTGGGGCATTGTGTCGTAATGTTTTGTTTGAGGATTTGAATTGGATATCCAGCTGCATTGAAAACCCATGTCAGTGTATCTGCGCCCGTTTCCTGCCTCTTACTGCCTGCCCCCATTACAGCCAAGACAAATAGGCAGCTTTACCACCTGCAAGAATTTGGGGCCTCATGGACAACTATTACAAAAGACTGCATGCTGTCAATAATGTAAAAGGGGGCAATGCACAGTATTGAGGACTAAGGGTAGGCAGACAGTTGAATATGGATCCCATAAGAAATAAAATACATGTTTTGTCTGCTCACTCATGTTTTCTTTACAAATGGTATTGTACATAAAGGTCTGGAAAAAATTAAGAGATCACTGCACCTTTTTCTTTCCTTTATGGTTTTGAGTGAGGCCCTTTTCAATTTGTAGTGGTCTCTTAATTTTAACCCTTCTGTTCCTCATTCAAAATGTTCCATTTCAACCTGGCATTTTATCAGAGATGTGTAGACTTTTTATATCCACTGTGTATATAGAGAGGTAATTTTAAAAGAAGTTTTGTAAATAAACAAAAGTGCATGTTGCTCACGCCTCATAGAGAGAGAGGCCCATCCCACATGTTGGTACAGAATGGAGTGATGGTTTCTAAAACTGTCACTGGTAATTAACCTACTTACTTGTGAGATGTTCCACCAGGTTTTTTCTTAGCATTGCAGAACATTTCTAGTCTTTTGTTGCCCCCGTCCCAGGTTTTTTTAAATGTGTTGCTGGTGTCAAATTCAAGGTGGGCCTATTCTTTTCAAGAAACTACAGCTTTGGAAAAAAATAAGAGATCACTGCCCCTTGTTCTTTCCTTACCAGAGAATTCTCAGTTTCAACATTTTACATGTTGTCTTTGAACTATTATATAGAGTTTAAATACTTTGCACATCATTGCATTCTGTTTTCCTTTACCTTTTACAGAACGTTGCAGCTTTTTTGCAAACAGGGTTGTAATTCACAAACAGGAAAAACAGATCTGATAAGTATATAGATCCGAAATGCATTCAGTCCAGTGACATACAGTAGACATTGCAAAATAAAACAAACTTAAAAATATTATATATTTTCTGTAACATACCCATTTCTGTTTTTCTTTTTAAAATAAAACAGAGATCACTATTGTTCCCAGGAGACAGGAAATAATAGGAGGTACACATTTGCAGTCTGGAAAACAACAACAGTAAACTCACAGCTGTATACTCCTTCATCTTCATAAGAAGGTACAAAAGCTCAGTCTTGTGACATCAGTTCAGTGGTGAACAGACCACTGACACAGAACAGAGTAGTCCCTTCCAGACGACAAGATTGAGTCCTGCTTCCTATTTTGTTAAACATTATTCAGACCGTAAGGACATCAGTGAGTTAATGGGGATTTCTACATGCAGGACACTGTAGAATTATGACAATACATCTCTGCACTGCCAGCATTCTTTTCAAATCACACACTGGAATAGGAGTGTAATATATCAGCCAGGACTGGTAGCTGAGAAAATGTATTTATCATTTAAAATATGAATATAATTGGACTCCATCAGGTATTCACAATTTTTGCTGTTATATATGTCTGCTGTATGTTCTAGTTACTGTCCATTACATCCACAGGTAACAATGATCCACCATGAGGACTATGACAGCAAACCCTTTGAAGATAATTAATGTGGATTTAATGAGATGACTTTTGATCATTGATGGCTTTTACATGAAAGTTACTTTATGGGATGTCAATCAAATGCATTACTACACCTGTTAGTTCTCCTATGAACTAAATATTTACAAATACGTATATAGTCAATATTTGGAAAATGATAAACTTGACACAAATCAACTCATTTATACTAGCTGGGTATACTGAGAGTGGAAACCTAAGGTACTTCTATTTACTCATAGTAACTGTGTTATACATCTCCATATTGTTTTCCAACATATTTCTTATTGTGGTTATATGTATGGAGAGAAGTCTTCACAAACCCATGTATCTGTTTCTGTGTAGTTTGTTTGTAAATGACCTGTATGGAAGCACTGCTTTGTTTCCTGCTCTCATGACTAATTTGGTTTCAGATGACCATTCAATCTCCACTGTGTACTGTTATCTACAGATCTTTTGTATATATACATACGGAGCTATTGAGTTCAGTAATTTAGCTGTTATGTCCTATGACAGGTATCTTGCTATATGTTATCCACTACAATATAATGTCCTTATGACACCCAAGAAAGTATCTATTTTCATTTGTGTTTCGTGGTTATATGCTTTTGTAAGTAACAGCATTCATTTGTCATTAACTGTCCGTTTGCAGTTTTGTGGGAATGTAATAGACAAAGTGTACTGTGACAACTACCTCGTTGTGAAACTTGCCTGTTCAACTTCGGATGCAACAGTGGATAACATATTTGGACTCTTTGGTTTTATTTTGTTTGTTGGAGTCAATTTATTTACAATTGTGTTTTCTTACATTAAGATTCTGACTATTATCTTGAAATCCTCCATTGAGACCCGGAAGAAAGCTTTCAGCACCTGTATTCCTCATTTGTCATCGCTCTTCAACTTCTCTTTCGGCTGTTTCCTAAATATACTGCAGAGTAGATTTGATAAGCCCATGAAATTGCTACCAAATCTTCTTCAGATTTTTTTGTCAGTGTATTTCCTGATGTGTCAGCCAATTTTTAATCCTATTGTGTATGGAGTTAGGATGTCTAAAATCAGACAGGCTTGTAAAAACATCCTACCTGTAGATCTATATCCGAAAACATGAGATGAACCCTTGCTTGCATGTGTTTTCCTCTGCATGCTTAGAATATAGTGCTAAATCTGTCCTGTTGTGCATGCCCACACCTAATTCACACTACAATGTCCTTTCTGATGGCAACAAAATATACAAGCAATGTATTTATTCTTAACACAGGCCAGTTAACATGCTGCATATTTAGAAATAAATATGAAATCACTCATCAGCTTCACAGTGAATGATATAGATGTCTATCTTCTTTCTTATCCTGTGTTCTTGTTAATATGGACTTGCTTAAAGAAACAAAAGAGAGCTGTAAATATTACAGCCTTGTCACGTTTTTCCCATCCTTGCCTTGACGCCACATCGATAATTTTCATCTCTCGACTTCCTTCAGCTGTACTTTGCTCTGCTGCTGTCGCTGATCCAGCGTCTTCACATTCATATTTTTATATTGTTAGTGACTTAAATATGTTCACTGTATATATTTTTTATACTGTATATTGCGTATATCATGTTTTTGGTGAAAGTACATACCCTAATCTAATGGCCTTCACCTGTTGTCGTCATTTGTCTCGGGCTCTCTCTTTTAAAAAATCTGTAAGGCTACTAGAAGTAATCTGAAAGAGGAAAAAAAGATTATGCCCCATTGGATGTAGTTTGAAGTTAGGTTTTATTAAAATATTTTGACATGCTTTGGTGTTTAAAAAACTAGGATATACTTGTTTTTCCAACGGTACTCATGTGGTCCTGTATGTAAGGTTGATAGATTTAAGAGCTCTTTTGGCATGTTGTGGGTTCACTGTAACAACTTCCAAATGTGAATGCCACACTTGGAATCAACTCCAGACTCTTTACATGCTTAATTTATGAAGAAACAATGAAGGAATAGCCCACATCTGTCCATGAAACAGCTTTTAGTCAGTTGTCCAATTAACTTTGGTCCCTTGAAAAAGAGGGGGCTACTTACTAAAGAGCTGTAATTTCTAACTCATTCCTCCAATTGGGATGTGAATACCCTCAAAAGAGGGACTGCACTGTAAGCCCAAATTCATTATTTAACTTTAACTTAAATATATTTTGGCAAACAGACGAAATAACAAAACTTGTGTCAGTGTCCAGTTATTTCCGGACCTGACTGTATTACAACAGCATGGCTCTGTAGTAAAATTGTCCGTGTGCTAAACTGGATTGTCTGCAGTCCAGACCTGTCACCCATTAAAAAAAAAAGTCACATTATGAAATGAAACAAACAAAAAAGGAGATCTGAACTGCTGAGCGACTGAAATTTTATATCAAGCAAGAAAAAAGCAAGGAAAATATTTCCCTTTCAAAACTAGAGCAGTTGGTGTCCTCTGTTCCCAAACGTGTTGTTAAAAGATGAGGTAAAGCAACACAGTGGTAAACATAACCCCAATTCAATATGGGCATATATTTTTCCAAAAACAATATTTCTCAGTTTCAACATGTGATATGTTGTCTCTCTTTTTGGCCAGATCTGCTAATGCAGTCCGTCAAAAAATACCCATTTAGATACCCATTTTAATACCCATTTCTACAGAAGACCCGAACCGTAACGTGCATTTTTGTTTTTGATGCTGCATCTATTTCAGAGTTCCGAGGTAGGATCTCATTATAATGAGATAAACCTTGAAGATAAGAAGACATTTCAACATCTTGTTGAAATTAGATACTCGTAATTACGAGATACATTTAGAGATGCAGCAGCACCCATCCTGGGTCTCATCTCCAACAATGATGAGACCGCTTACAGAGAGAAGGCAGGGGACCTGGCTACATGGTGCCAGGAGAACAACCTCTCTTTCAACATCTGCAAGACTAAAGCGATGATTGTGGACTTCAGGAAGAGGCATGGGGTGAATCATGCCTCGATAAACATCGATGGAGCTGAAGCAGAGAGCGTCCGACTTCAAGTTCCTCTGTGTGTTCATCAAAGAGAACCTCACCTGGTCCAGGCAAGCAGACTGCAGTAAAAAGTTCCCTAATGTGACTATACTTCTCGAAGAGACTCAAGATGTTTGACATGTCTGCAAACACTGTGACCAACTGCTACAGGTCCACCTTTGAGAGCATCATCTCAGGCTGCATTACTGACTACTACGGCAGCTGCTCTGCTGCTGATCTCAAGGCCCTCCAGAGGGCGGTGAAGTCTGCAGAGCGCGTCATCAGCTGCCATCCCTCCCGTGCAAGGCATCTATCACACACGATCCTCATTAAAGACTACAGCCACCAGGGCTATGGTCTGTTCACACTGATGCCATCTGGTAGACGTTACCAGAGCATCGGGGCACTCACGTCCAGACTCACAAACAGTTTTTATTCCCCCATGCCACAAGGCTTCTCAGCCAGCAACACTGATCAATGATCATATTGATCATAAGAACATTTCAAATGCTCTGATGACTTTCTGTACATTAAATGTACATTAGCATATTTTTATGTAACATTCTTAGTGAAATTACACTCATATCTACAGTATTTAATATTTCAATCCATATTTTCCATATACCCCATTTTACTCTTTAGAATTGCTGCTAATTTACATTGTTATGTATATTGTTTTTTTATATATTTCTTAATGTTTACTGCGTAGATGTCGTGTACCATGTCACAATAATTAAACTGTTCAGAATGATGCCTCTGTTGTTTGATGCATTTGATAAAAGACCAAAATCAGGATTAGTTTTTTGCTAACATAAAGTCAAATCCTATGAACTGCTAACGGAAATTATCTTAAAAATAGTAAGCATTCACAATCTTTACTCACTAAACAATTGAAAAGAATATTAGTTTTTACTTACAGTCATGTATTTTACCATCTCTGAATGAAAGTCTGAAGAGCTTGCACTGTCTAGTAGACCACTTAACCTATATTGATGTTCAAATTGAGGTTCAAATTTCTTACTGAAAAACGCAAAAGGAAATACATAATTCACCAATAGGTTTTGTTTCTACTCAGCACATAGTAAACAGCATAATTATATAACATAGTAGCCTAACCCTACCAGTTCAGGCTGAAATGAAAAACTAATCACACCCATTTTAAATAAATTAATAAAGATTCACATGTGGGTCTTTCAAAGGCAAAAGAAAGACGATTTAGAGAATTTGTTTATTATGAAATATAAACAAACTGCATTTGTAAGTGTATCTCATTGATAGATCGGATCTCGAAATAACAAGAAACATTTAAAAAACTAAATATAGAAAAACAGAGATCTCTAAAGTTGCCCCTGGAGAAACAGGAAGCATGGGAGGGAGGGAGTTTATAATCTTAAAAACAACACAAATAAATACACTTATGCGTACATTTCTCTTCTTTATATGGTATTATGGTCAGTCTTGTGTTACAGAATATACAATAGTCCATTACAGACATGTTTTACACCTACAGTCCGCTCCAAAAATATTGGAATGGCAGGCAAATTCCTTTGTTTTTGATGGTCACTGAAGAGATTTGGGTTTAAGATCAAAAGATGAGTATAAGACCAGTGTTCAGGATTTCAGCTTTCATTTCCTGGTATTCACATCTAGATGTGTTAAACAACTTAGGACATATCACTGTTTGTATTAGACTACAGCATTTTAGGTGAGCAAAAGTAATGGAACAAATTACATTTAATATTTGGTGGCATAACCCTAGCTTGCAGCAATTGCCTCCAGCCTGCGACATTGACATCACCAAACTGTTGCGTTCTTCATCTGTGATGCGATTCCAGACGTTTACCAGGAAATGAAAGCTGAAATTCTGAATTCTGGTCACATACGCATCTTTTGATCTAAAACCCAAATGTCTTCAGTGAACAACAAAAACAAAGGAATTTACCTTACCATTCCATTTTACTCAATGGATCCCAGAACATTCTAGGGACTAACTTTATGCACACAAACTAGACTCTATACACACCCACACACACACACACACACACACACACACACACACACACACACACTATTTTCTATACTCATTTGCAAAAACAACACTCACAAATCTTAAAAGAGATAATATCCTATCCATCTATACTTGTGACTGTTGTCTATGTTCAGTATGTTTCAATGTAGCAGAACCGGATCTCTAAAGTTCTCCCAGGTGACGTAGGCAACGTGGGGCCACATGTTCAGTCAATCAGGAACTAAACACAAGTGAAAACATTTGCTATGTGCCATTACTCTTCGTTTAAACGGTATAAAAGCTCTGTGATGTGACATTAGTTTAGTGGAAACAGTCCACTGACACACAACATACTGCAGACTTGCATAGACTTACATCTTGCTTTAGACTCTTGTTTTTCTGTGTTTTTTAAAGTTGTTTTTCTCTGACAGTAGACTCACAGGGGCAACAGAAAAGATAAGGAGACAGGAAAGGCTCCCTAACCTTGAAACATTATATAATCACAGACTGTGATGGGAGTGAAAGTAAGTATAATAGCTGAGCAAAGACTGGTGAGCTGAGACACGGTGACAATTGTATTTATTTCAAATATGTGTATTATTAGAAAAAAATGCAATGATGACCTTAATTGATCAATTTACCTAGCAGACAAATATAATATATACTGTTCTAATATTAATATAGGTACTATTAGGAAAATGATGAACACAACACAATTCACCTCATTTATCCTAGCTGGATATAGTGACATTGGACAGTTGAAGTACTTGTATTTCCTCATAGTAGCTGTATTATACGCCTCTATATGGTTTTCCAACATATTTCTTATTGTGGTAATTTGTATGGAGAGAAGCCTTCACAAACCCATGTATCTGTTTCTGTGTAGTTTGTTTGTAAATGACTTGTATGGGAGCATTGCTTTGTATCCTGCTCTAATGACCCATTTGGTTTCAAATGACCATTCTATTTCCACTGTGTACTGTTATCTACAGATCTTTTGTATATATTCATATGCATCTATTGAGTTCAGTAATTTAGCAGTCATGTCCTATGACAGGTACCTTGCTATATGTTATCCACTACAGTATAATGTCCTTATGACACACAAGAAGATGGGCATCATTGCTTGTGTAATATGGCTATTCATCATTGAACATAACATCATACTTCTGTCTTTAACTGTTCGTTTGTATTTTTGTGGGAACATAATAGAGAAAGTGTATTGTGACAACTACCTTGTAGTGAAACTTGCATGTTCAACTTCTGACATCACAGTTAATAATGTCTTTGGACTCTGGACTCTTGTTTTCTTGCTCGCTGTCCCTTTATTTACGATTATTTTGTCTTATATTAAGATTTTGACTATTTGTTTGAAATCCTCCATTGAGACTCGACAGAAAGCTGTCAGCACCTGTACTCCTCATCTGGCATCACTGCTGAACTTCTCTTTTGGTTGTGTATTAACTGTGATCCAGAGTAGATTTGATAGACCATTGAAATATGTTCCAACTGTTCTTCAAACTATGTTATCAGTGTATTTCCTGATGTGTCAGCCACTGTTTAATCCTATTGTGTATGGAGTTAGGATGTCTAAAATTAGACAGGCTTTTAAAAATATACTACATGCTGGTGTGTACCCTAAAAGATGAACATGGTAAATGTGTCTTTCATTTGTTATAATACAATACAGAGTGAATACATTAAATGCACTCACTCTTAACCAAATGAACCTACCTTGTTACCCTTCTTTTGGAGGTCTTTATTCTTGCTGAGGTGTGGGCCAGTGTACCAGAATAGAACCACAGTGATGTTTTAGGGCAGTAGCAGCAAAGCAGATGGTGGTTTGTTTAACTAATTATTCAAGGGTATCAAATCTTTTGAGCATTTGCAAGATTTTGTCATGCTCTTACTCCATTCAAAATTAATATAAATCTAGAGTGGGAAGGTTGAGGTCCTTTCTGATTGAAAACCACTTTTTATAAATTACAAATAATCATGTGTTAATTTTAGGTATAAAGTAAGTATTAAAATTAGAGTATGAATTTTAAAGATATAAATATATCCGAAGTGAAGATACATGCAAAGGTGAGGAAAGTGTGAGACTAATGAGCTTTTATCCTAGAACAGTGGTTGTTAACCTTGTTGGAGGTACTGAACCCCACCAGTTTCATATGCGGATTCACCGAACCCTTCCTAGTTAGAAAAATAAAATAAGATTTTTTTCAAATCTCAAACATATTTTACTGGTGCACAGAATTAACGGTGCATCAACATCACTGTGTTTAAAGAACAAAACCATCAAAGCACAATTTTCGCACAAAAACAAAAACATAATAATGAATATTTCATATGAGTCGTATGTGTGTCTTGACCTCTGCCGAACCCCTGAGACTGACTCAACGAACCCCTGGGGTTCGATCGAACCCAGGTTAAGAACCACTGTCCTAGAAACTAAAGTTTTGAGGTTTGGATTACTAACTTAAAATCATAAGAAAACTCCTAAGAAGTAGCCTCTCTTATCAGCCAAGGACACATTCCAATCAATGGTTCTTGGCATGGTTAAGGTCCTGTAGTCAGACCAGAGATAAACATTTGTTACATAAACATTCTGATAAAAGCACATGATCTGACATACAGTCAATTGGCTAGGAAGGATATTGTGTACATAACAAAGAAATATTATGTAAATAAACATATTATTTATCATTTTCAGTTCCTTCAGCATCCATTTTGTTTTTCTGTGAAGTAGTTAAAATCAAGGATGCCACGTTGTATGTTATGAATTATATGCTGCTGGTTGATCAACACAGAGTTCAAAGAGAGGACAGATACAGTTAGGTCTAGAAATAATTAGACACTGATAAGTTTTGTTATTTTGGCAAATTTTACCAAAATATATTTAAGTTATGGTTAGATAATGAATCTATGCAGATGTGTCATCTCTCAGCTTTAATTTGAGGGTATTCACATCCAAATTGGAGGAAGGGTTTAGGAAATACAGCTCTTTAATATCTAGATCCCACTTTTTCATGGACCAAAAGTAATTACACAATAGACTCAAAAGCTAGTTTATTGAGAGGTGTGGGTTATTCCTTTGTTATTTATTAATCGATTAAGTAGGTAAAAGTTCTGTAGTTGATTCCAGGTGTGGTCAAAGGAGCTCTTAGTGCAAGTTAAACATGCCATCTTTAGGCTACAAAGAAAATCTATAAGAGAGACAGCAGGAAGATTAGGAGTGGCCAAATTATTAGTTTGACACATTCTGAGAAGAAAGAACACACTGGTGAGCTCTGCAACACAAAAAGGCCTGGACATCCACAGAAGACAACAGTGGTGGATGATTGTAGGATCCTTTCCATGGTAAAGAAAATCCCCATCACAAAATCCAGCCAAGTGAAGATCACTCTCCAGGATCTTCATTTAATAACGACATTTCATTATCCAAGTCTACCATAAAGAGTGGACTTCATGAGAAAAAATACAGTTGGTTCACCACGAGGTGCAAACAACAATGTGCAAACCATTCAAGCTTCAAGAATAGAAAGACCAGATTAAACTTTGCCAAAAAACATATGAAAAAGCCACCCCAGTTCTGGAACAGCAGTCTTTGGACAGATGAGACTAACATCAACCTGTACCAGAAGAAGGCTTGGAATGGCTTGTGATCTGGAGTATACCACATCATTTTAAAACACGATGGAGGCAGTGTGATGATATGGGCATGCATGGCTTCCGATGGCATTGGGTCACTAGTGCTTATTGAATATGTGACAGAAGATAGAAGCAGCCTGATGAATTCTGAAGTGTACAGGGATATATTGCCTGCCCAAGGTGACAGCACTTCACTTTACAGATGGACAATGACCTAAAGCTAATTTTGCGAAAGAAATCCAGGAGTTTTTGAGGACAAAGGTGTGGAACATTCTGCAATGGCCAAGTCAGTCATTTAATCTCAACCAGATTGAGCATGAATTTCATATGCTGAAGACAAAACTCAAGGCAGAAAGATCCACAAACCAACAACAACTGAACACAGCTGCAGTAAAGGCATGGCAAAGCATCATAAAGGATCAAACCCAACATTTGGTGATGTCCTTGTGTTCCACACTTCAAGCAGTCATTGCCTGCAAAGATTCTCAACAAAGTATTACAAATAAACATTTTATTCATGATTGTGTTAATTCGTCCAATTACATTTGAGCCCCTGAAATAAGGGGACTGTGTATGAATATGTTGGCAGTTCCTAAACATTTCCTACAATATCTTTTTACAATCCTTTGAATTAAAGCTGAAAGTCTGCATGTCAGAAGTTTAATTTCAAATACATTGTGGTGGTGTACAGGGCCAAAGATATTTCCGGACCAAACTGTAACTACAAAATAGTGAATCAAATCTTGGGAAACTAACTCTGTTAGAGGTTTGGACTATCTTATAATTGTAGATAATTAGATCATGCATTAACATCAAACCCTGAGTTTGAATATGTCATTAGACACCATTAAGCATTGTGTTCAACTGAATAACGTTTCATAAGCTTACTTTCACCACAAATAAAATCTGTGAACCGTATGACCTTTGCCACTGGCTGTTTCAAAAGTTTATTAGTTATTAGCCAGTAATATTTCGCTAGACACCATTGAGCATTGTGTTAAACTGACTAACATTTCTTATTACGTTTACCTCCACCACAAATAGCATCTTTGAACTTAATGGCTTTTTGCAAAGGCCATTTTAACAGCATATTAACCATTTGTGAATGACATTGATACAATAAATATCAATACAGCTGACGATAACTTACTTTTTCATCAAGTGAAAAGACAAGAAAATCATGTAGCGAGTGAATTTTTTGTCAATCCTGAACAAATCCTAATAAACAATTAAAAAATCCACCAGAAATAGTCACAATATAACAGTAAAAAAGTTTTATATTAGGCTTCTTAAACATAACTTCTGATGGTTGTAGCCAAAGAAGTTATGTCAATCCTGAAAAAAATCTTATTTTGCCACTGGCCGTTTTAACAGCTAATTAGCCATTGTGAATGACATTGATACAATACCTATCAATATACGTAGGTGACATAAACAGACTTTTTTTGTTAAGTGAAAAGACAACAGAATCGTGTAGCCTGTGAAGTTTTTGTACTCAACAAATCCTAAGGCATAATGTGTTTTGAGTGTGATGGGAGTCAAATGCGAGATATGGTGTTCTGTGGTCTGTGTCTCTAAGCACAACGCTAAAAGTCGGTTGGTCATATTCGCACTTTTAGGCCGGTTCCGTTTGACGAGGTCCCATAGAAATGTACCACAACCCAAATTATCATGAGGCCATGATTTTTACCACAGCAAAACCAGTGACCGAAAGTTAAAATGATATTTGACACATTGTATCCAAAATTATATGAACATGAAAGCAACAAAAATGTGCACTCACCATTATGATGATCATTTAAAAATGTCTATTCTGCTGTCCTTTATGAAATGGATAATGTCAGGTCCATGTAGCCTGTCTTTTGAATTGAAATCCAAAATAAGTAATTTTTTTATTGAAATCAAAGCTAGGAGTGACAGCTAGGCTGTAGCCATTGTTGAATAATGTACACTCACTGCAAAAAGCTAGCAAGCTAGCAAGGCTCAAGAGTGAGAAAGCAAGGCAAGGCTCGCTATTTGCTCTGCATTAGTGATGTATACAGCTCTGGACATTTTTTTTAGACCACTCCTAATATTTCTTAAATCAGCATCTATCCATGGCAGCCATTCCATTTCAGTGTCTGTTAAATTCCAACACAGGCACACCTCATTGTCCTTAATGAGATACTGATTAGGTGATTACCTGAACCAAATCAAAATTAACAATAAAAACCACTGATGTGGTCATCACTATTCTCTAGCAATAGGACCAGCTGCATGGCAAAAACAGTGCAAGTAGTACCTCAAAGGTTTTTTAAAGAAAAAAATAACTATTCAGTTTCAATGGTTAAATCCTGGCTTTACTGGCAGAGGGATACAGTGAGCGTCAGGTCGCCTCCATCCTTAAAATTTCAAAGACGTCGGATCATAAGAACAAGGTCAAGCAACAGACATTGCGGACAACAAAGTTAAGGACTGGTAGAGGGTGAAAACAACTGTCCACTCACCGAGATGACCGTCAACTCATTTGAATGTTACTCAACAACCGTAGGATGACATCAAGTGACCTACAAAAAGAAAGGCAAACAGCAGCGGCGTTGAAGATCACGGCGAAGACGGTTTGAAACAGGTTCCTAGGGGAAGGTCTGAAGTCGTGAAAAGCTAGAAATATGTCCTTCACCAATAAGAAGCAAAGAAGAGCCAGGCTGAAGTTTGCAAAAGACCATAAAAATTGGGCCGTAGAGGAATTGAATGAGATCTCTGAGGAGTAAATTTATCTAATGGTTAGATGGAGACCTGGAGAGGCCTACAAGCCACAGTATCTCACATCCATTGTGAAATTTGGTGGATAATCCTTGGTGATCTGGGGATACTTCAGCAAGGCTGGAATCGGGCAGATGTCTTTGTGAAGGACACATGAATCAAGCCAAGTATAAGGTTTTCCTGTAAAAACACATGCTTCCTTCTGCTCTGACAATTTTCCCCAACTGTGAGAATAGTTTTTTCCAGCAGGATAATGCTCCATGCCACACAGCCAGGTCAATCAATGTGTGAAGGACCACCAGATCAAGACCCTGTCATGGCCAGCCCAATCTCCAGACCTTAACCCCATTGAAAACCTCTGGAGGAGGTCAGCTGACATGTCAGTTGACATAATAGGCTAAATTCCAATAGTCATCCATCAGTATGGCAAAGATCTGAGAATACAGTAAGGATGTGAAGCAAAAGGTTGTTGAGCTGCACAAATCATGAAATGGCTATAAGAAAATTGCTCAATGGTTGAAAATGCCCTTTTCCACAAACAGGGTAATAATTACGTTTAAAGCAACTGGAGATGTTAGATATTGGCCTGGAAGTGTGTCTATATTGACCCCCCGCACAGTAAGGAGGATGGTTTGAGTGAATCTCCAGGGACTACAGATGAGAATTGTAGGCATTTGTTTCATCTTGAGGTCAGAAATTCTCCAAAACTACAATCAGAAGCCACCTGTATAACCACAACTTGTTTGGGAAGGTTGCCACAAAATAGCCTTTGTTGTCATAAAACAACAAATGTAAGCGCCTATTGTTCATCAGATGTTATTGGAAGTCTCAATAGGACTGGGTTTTATGGTCAGATTAGTTCAAAATAGAGCTTTTTTTTTTTACATAGACCATGGGTGGGTTTGGTGTAGACAGAGTTTACAATGCAGAAATGTACCTCATCCCCACTAAAGTATGATGTTGGAACTTCAATGTTGTGGGTCTCCTTTTCTACCAAAGGTCCTGGACAACTTGTTAGGAAACATGATGTCATGGACTCCATCAAGCACAAGCAGATATTCATTCAAAACCTGACCTCCTCTGCCAGGAGGCTTGAACTGGGGGTTGGATCATCTAGCAGAACAATGATCCCAAGCCCACCCAAAAATCCAGGTTTTGCTAAAGCCATCCCAGTCTCCTGATTTAAAACCCAGAAAATATACTTTGGGTTGAGCTGGAGTGTCCACAGCAGTGGACCTCAGAATCCAAAGGATGTGGAGAGATTCTAAGGCTCTGAAAAGCAGGTATACTTTTGAATCTAAGGAACCTTCCCAGTGTCCTGTAAAACCTTAGGGTGACTTTAACTTTGGACCACACATCGGGATTGCCTAGCCCGAATAATTCATAGCTCTTAGCTGTCCCAGTCCAAAGTCCTCCTGGTTGTGTTGTAGCTCATGTTGCTACCTGATGATTTGTGCTGTCCCATAGCCCACCAGAGAACTGGGAGTCTGGCTGCTCTCTAGGTTTCTTCCTAAATGTCATCCCTACTAGGACGTTTTTTCTTAGCCAATGTGTATAATCTCTTGCAGTTGCTTCTTTAGTGCTTCAGGACGGATTTCTGTAAAAGCACTTTGTGACAACTACTGATGTAAAAAGGTTTAACTGTATTAAAAAATACAAACATACAAATTGCCATGGCAGAAATACATCCCCTTGTTAGATTTTTTTCACCGGGACAAAAACCCAGTGATCTGTGATGTCCCAGGTGAATCAGGCAGCATGGGGCTAACTGTACAGTCAGTCTGAAACAATAACACAACAGGTGACAACAGATGACATTTGAGGGAGGGCCGAATGCACAGTGAGGGTGGAACACCAGGAAAAAAAGATGCTGTATATACTTCTTTATCATCCTTTAAAAGGTATAAAAGTACTGTGATATGACAAAAAGTTTAGTGGGGAAAAGACCACTGACACAGAACTTACTGCAGGCAGACACAAGCATCATGTTTTAGACTTGAATTCTGTTGTTTAAAAAAATTCTGTTATAGACTTAAATCTTGTTTTAAAGTTAAATCCTGTTTTCATTTGCAACAGAAACCTGTGTTATTATTGATATTTAATTTATAATAGAAAAAAAGGGCTTCACTGTGAAGCGTGGAGAAAGGGATTGAACTCTGGTTTCTGATGGGTCAGTTTTGCTATTATACTGTCATGGTGGAATTACCTAATGTGGTGTGAGTAAGTGTAATAGTAGACAGTAGACTGGTAGAGTGGCTGAGACGGGGTCAATAGTATTTGATAAATATTATTTAAAGTAATAGTACTGTTGGACTACACCAGCATTTTAAAGAACATGAGGCAATAATGTGATGAGTATTGCCAATCCATGACAGTTCTGAGAATGAAGCAATTATGAGATGACAATTATTGATCAATTTACCTGATTTTGTCATGTGAACTAAATATAAACAAATACTTATAAAGGCACTATTACCAAAATAATGAACGTAACACAATTCACCTCATTCATACTAGCTGGATATAGTGATTTTGGACAGTTGAAGTACTTGTATTTCATTATAATAACTGTGTTATATCTTTCTATATTGTTTTCTAACACATTGCTTATTGTGGTTATATGTATGGCGAGAAGCCTTCACAAACCCATGTATCTGTTTCTGTGTAGTTTGTTTGTAAATGACTTGTTTGGGAGCACTGCTTTGTTTCCTGCTCTCATGACTAATTTGCTTTCAGATGACCATTCAATTTCCACTGTGTACTGTTATTTACAGATTTTTGGTATATATACATACGGATGTATTGAATTTGGCAATTTAGCAGTTATGTCTTATGACAGGTACCTTGCTATATGTTATCCCCTAAAATATAACGCCCATATGACACTCAAGAAGGTATGTATTTTAGTTTTTCTAATATGGTTGTGTATGTTTCTGCATATGTTCATAAATGTGTCTTTAACTGTTCGTTTGGAATTTTGTGGGAATGTTGTAGAAAAGGTGTACTGTGACAACTACCTTGTAGTGAAACTAGCCTGTTCAGCTCCTGACATAACTGTTAAAAATGTGTATGGACTCTGTGGTCTGGTTTTATTTTTGGCTGTCCCTTTATTTACAATAACTTTCTCTTACCTTAAGATTCTGACTATTTGTTTGAAATCTTCCTTTGAAACTCGACAGAAAGCTGTCAGCACCTGTACTCCTCATCTGGCATCACTGCTGAACTTCTCATTTGGTTGCCTAATAAATCTGCTCCAGAGTAGATTTGATAAGCCTTTGCAAATGTTTCCACCTGTACTTCAAACTATTATATCGGTGTATTTCCTGATGTGTCAGCCCCTTTTTAATCCTATTGTGTATGGAGTTAGGATAACTAAAATAAGACAGGCTTGTAGAAACATCCTTCCTGTACGTCTGTACCCAAAAACATAAAGACAGTCTTGAATGACACTTGATTAACCTGATTTTGAAATGTTTGGACAACATGGTTTATAAACATATAAGTGCTATCACGCAATAAATAACAATGAATAGTTGTGGCTTCACAATAAGGATCACAAACGTAGTGAACTAATATTCAATTAGCAAAAATGAATGTTGTATAAGCGCATGCAAAATCGTTATTAACTTGGTAATTAATTAATGAATAGTAATGACTTACACAAATTACAGACAACGGTTAAATACAATCCATTCATGCTTTAATAAGCTCCCTATTGACACACAAAGAGTACATTTGAATAATTATTAATTAAAACCGAGCCATGATCTATGAGAACATGGGAGCATTTGTAAGAATGGCACCTTGCTGTTACCTATTTAGCTATCTGACAAACCTTTCCAAATTGAGTTACTATAAACTATCTTGGTTAAATTGTTATTATATTTAAGAGTTTACCAACGTATTATTTATTTCTAAATTATTTTTTTTCCAACTTTCCTACGCCGGGACTCAAATTGGACAGAATTTGTATAAATCTATTAGAAATTTGGAGAATCGACAAAAGGCTTTCAGCACCTGTACTCCTCATCTGGTATCACTGCTGAACTTCACCTTTGGTTGTTTCTTAACTTTGATCCAGAGTAGAATTGACAGGCTTAAGGAAAATGTTCCAACTGTTCATCAAACTATTTTATCAGTGTATATTCTGATGTGCCAGTCACTTTTTTATCCTATTGAGTATGGAGTTAGAGTTTCTAAAATCAGACAGGCTGGTAAAAACATACTAACTGTAGGTTGAATGTGTTAAAAAGGAGTAATTTTGGGCCGTTAACTTGAAAGTAATGTGATCCAAGATTGCCATAAAGGCATAGGATCAATATTGTTCATGATACATTTCATGGATAATGTTAAATAAATCTACAAATAATTTTGTTTCTGATAATGCATTAGCAGGATATCAATGAGATTTTTGCCACAAATTCTACAACACAGCTAAATACATAAAATGAAGTGTAAGAACACATTAGCGTATCAAAGCATTTGGCTATTAACTATGGCTTAGACTTGATAGACCAATTACAATTGTTGACTGGCTCTGGGTATTTAAAACAATGTTCACCTCAGTACAATAATGCACAGCCAGTATTGAGTTGGTAATATAGTGGGTACCATAAATATTTGAACAGTGACGTACTCTGTTTCCAAAAAACAAAAGTTGAGTGCTGTGTAAAATGTTAAGATAAACAGAAAGCCCATATTAAAAAGAATATAGTACCAACACAACATATCAAATGGTGAAACTGAGAAATGTTGTTGTTTCCTGAAAAATATATTCCAACAACTTTGGGCCAACATAAGACTAAAACATTTATGTAATGCAACAAAAAAAAACTGTAACACTTTCCGATAAGGGTACATGAACTACCATGAACAAATACAGTAGTTAACATGAACAAATGATGAACAAAGACATAAACAGTTAATAATGATAACCTCTGCTTTATTAATTGTTTGCAAATGCATTAACAGAGTTTAGTGTCATTTGTTCATGTTGAAACAGAACATAAACTTTATAGTTAGTTATTGACTGTAAATTTAGGATAATGCATCACTTTAGGGGACACAAAATAATTAACTAATAGTGATGCCACTACACACTGTTAGTAATGCATTCGTAAATCATTGATAAAGGAAGGGTTATCATTATTAACTGTTAATGTAATTGTTCATCATTCGTTCTAGTTAACTACTGTATTCAATAATCCTAGTTTGTGTACGCTTATCGGAAAATGTAACACATCTGACAACTAATTAGGTTATTTGGCAACAGGTCAGTAACATGATTGGATATTGAAAAGCATCTTTCAGAAGTAAAGACTGAAGGCTTCACCACTCTGTGAAAGACTGCACAGGCAAATAGTGCAACAATTTTAAGAATGCACACCTAAAATTTGTTTGGAAATGTTTGGAGATCTTATCATATGGTAAAACGTAATTAATAGATTCAAAGAATCCTGAGAAATCCCTGTATGCAAGGGACAAGTCTGTTTTTAATGGCACTACATTAAAAACAGAAACTATTTGGTATGGGCTCAGGAACACTAAAAAAAGAAGTGAAGCACACGGGTAAACATGAAACTGTCCCAATTTTTTTGAAACGTGATGCTGGTAACAAATTCAAGATGGGCACATATTTTTCCTCAAAAAATAAATATTTCTCTGTTTGATTTGAACATTTGATATGGGGTCAGCGTACTATTTTCTATTAAATATAGGGATGAATGACTGGCACATAATTGCACTCTGTCTTTATTTGCATAGTATGCTGCGTCCCAAGCTTTTTGGAAACGGGGTTCTACATTTGGTTTTTTTGTTCTGTACTCCATCACAATGGATTTTAAATTTAAAAAATTGGTTAAGAGATTTAAAAAGGAAAACGGCAGACTGCCAGCTTTAATCCAAACCATAAACGGGAATTAATTGGTCAATCAGATATATTTTATGTAACCCTTTTTACATCAGCAGTTGTCACAAAATTATTTTACAAAACACCCAGCCTGCAACCCCAAAGGGGAAGCAACAACAGGGTTAATGCACAGTGGCTGGGAAAAACTCCCTAAAAGGGGCAATACTTAGGAAGAAACCTAGAGAGGAACCAGGCTCCGAGGAGTGGTCAGTCTACTTCTGGCTTTCGGGTGAAGATTATATGCGTAGATGACCTCTTGGGTCAGTGTTCTTGCAAGTTCAGATACATTTATTAACCTGTGTCCAGAATCTTTAAACAAGTTCCTAAACAAATGTATAACCAGATGGACAAGGACAGGGACAATCAAGGAAGGTTCAGTGAAAGGTCAGCTAAAATCGTCAGGTATCGTCAGCAACATGATCTTCAACCCAAGCAGGAAGACTTTGGACAGGGACCACTATGAGACATTCGGTCCTGGTAGTCCTGAGATGTTGTCCAAGGATTCTTGTCCTCATAAGTATAAATGAAACAGGAACAAATAAATCATCTTTAGTCATGCCACTGCTGATTGTGGCTGGGGGGTCCGGTAGGGCGGCACATATTGGGCTGGCGTCGTCTGGGGTAGGTAATTGGCATAGGGTATACACTTCTGTCACCCCATTCCAGCAGGGGGTGGGTGGCTCTGACCTAGCCATGCATAAGGCAATGTGAGCAAGTGTTTCCTCAAATGTGTTGGCTCACATTGACTTCCAGGTTAAAAGAGGGGCTGTAAAGAAGCCGACCGGCTGATCAGACAGGTTTCTGAGGAAGCTTGTGGTGATCCACAATTCTCTCGACTCAACAGGGACTGTTGTAGCATGGGACAAGGGCGTATAGTGGGATTGGGAGAAAAGGGGGAGACATTTAAAGAAATAATCTTTTGTACTTGGTTGCAAATTATTTACATGCAATGATTGATATCTATGATGTCTATAAACCATAGATATCACCAGTTTCAAGATTTATTTGTCAGATGCACCGAACAACACAGCGTCATCCTGCACAATGAAGTAAACAGGTCTAATCTGTTAATTGTTACACGTCAACCTACTAGTCCAGGAACCCCCATAATCTCTATGAAGTTGGCTTAACGTAATTTCAGATCTCTCACAAACAAATCATTCTTGGTAAATGACATTATAATAGCCTACAACCTAGATTTTATGTTTCTCACTGAAATGTGGCTAACAGAAGATTGTAGATCTACTGTTCTCAACGAGACAGCACCTGAAAAATGTGGTAATATGAATACATGTAGAAATAATGGGAAAGGTGGAGGAGTGGCTGCCCTATTCAAAGATACATTCCAGTGCAAAGAAAATAAATAATTGTATTTATTTTGAAAACCTCTGTTTTATATTGAGGAGTTCTACAATTTGGTATTGAACCATTTACAGACCACCACGATAGTCTGCAAGTTTTACTGACATTTTTGCTGATCTACTCTCTGTTATATCCATTGATTATAGCTTGTTTATTATAACAGGAGATTTTTACATCCAGATAGATAATTATTTAGACATTAATGATTTGACACTACTTGACACTTTTGATCTCACTCAACATGGTAGAGCGTGAAAGAGCGTACACACACTCAAGGCCTCATTCTAGATCTCAAAAGGTCCCGATATTTCCTCTGTCATGGAAAGTCATAGCTCTGCAATAGAATTTCTGTGTCTTTCCTGAATCACCGATCAACTCAGATGTTAAAGTAAACTCTGTTTCTGTAAGGAAGAATTCCATTAATGAGAGTTAATGCTCAGTTTTTGGAAGCCAGAGCTATCTCTACAACAATAAGTGCTGAGTCAGTTGATGTACACCTGGATCATTTTAATGCCAACATGTTGAATGTCATGGATCGTGTTGCACCGGTAAAGGTAAAGAAAACTACGCGCTAACAGAAAGTACCACAGAGAACCACCAAGATGGCGAGCGACCTGAAAAGAGAATGTAAGAAAATGGAATGCAAGTCAAGGCAAACTTAATTTCAAATCCACTATGACATCTATAAACAAAGCCTTGGTAGCTTAAACTATGAGATACGAAGGGCCAGAAAGCAACATTTATCAGGAATGATCAACAAGAATGTCAAAAATACCCGCACTCTTTGTCACGGTCAACAAGCCCGTAAAGCAAATAGCATCCAAATGCATGTCCACTGTGAAATTTACTGATTTTATGTGTTTCTTCAGTGAAAAATAATATTGGACAGACAATCAGAACTACAGTCTAAAGAAGAAACAGTTTGACATTTTAAAGCTTCCACACATTGTCTCAACACACTGCCATCAGACTTTTTAAAATCTATTTTTACCTCTATAACAATGGATATACAACAAATAGTTAATAGCTCTCTGCAATTAGGCATTTTCCCAAAATCTCTATAAACAGATGCCATTAACGCCCTATTTAAAAAGACAACACTGGATGCATCTACAGTGGCGTGAAAAAGTGTTTCCCCCTTTCTGATTTCTTATTTGTTTGCATGTTTGTCCCACGCAAATGTTTCAGATTGTCAAACAAATGTAAATATAAGTCAAAGATAACACAAGTAAACACGAAACGCTGTTTTGAAATAAAGGTTGTTATTATTAAGGGAAAACAAAATCCAAACCCACATGGCCCCCTGTGAAAACAACCAAACTATGGTTTATCACACCTCTGTTCAATACCTCAAGCCACACCCAGCCCTGATTACTGCCACACCTGTTCTCAATCAAGGAATCTGCCAATCATCGGACCTGCCTGAAAAAGTGAACCAAAAGATCCTTTAAAGCTAGACATCATGCCAAGATCCAAAGAAACTAATGAGAAAGAATGTAATTGAGATCCATCAGTCTGGAAGGTGGTTAGAGAATTGTAACAATATGACTGTTTTATTCCATTCTAGTTTTATATCTTTCTTTTCATTGTAAAGCACATTGAATTGCTTCTATGTATGAACTGTGCTATATAAATCAACTTGCTTGCTTGCTAAAATTGGGACAAATAAAACAAATACACAGGGTAAAGATAGGAAAAGCTAAAGGTTGTAGGCAGTATGGAATCGATATGTTGGCCTGTTGTATGTGAGTGGGGAGTGCATTCCTGAGTCTTGGTGCAGAGTTGCTAAAAGTACGGCCTCCCATGTTGGACAAGTGGAATGGGGGGTGACAAAGAGACCAGCAGAGGAAGACTATAGAGAGCGGGAGGGGGAATAATGTGGGAGGAAGTCAGAGAGGTGCTTTACGTGGGTGCCAGGTTGTGGAGGGTTTTAATGTGAGCAGGAGTGTCTTGAATGTGTTCCGATGTTGCACAGGGAGCCAGGGAAGTTGAATAAATGTTGTTGTGATGTGTTCGGATGATCTGGAGGAGGTGAGGATTCCTGCAGCAGAGTGGGGATACCAGTAAGAAGAGTTGCATTAGATAGACATGGAGCCGATAATAATTACCTGTCTTGTTGCTGTTGAGTTTAAAGAGGTTTACAGAACATCTACTGAGCCTCACTTAAATAGTTATTGCTGTGTGCTTTTAGTTAGCTAGCAAATATACATAGCCTACAACATGTATCGGTGACTAATCCGGTGCTTTACAAACGGGAAGATATTACATGACAAAGTCCTGTCTCAAACAGCGGGTTAAAGCATTCCTTCAGAAATGCAATCAACTTCCAATGAAAATAAGTCAAGGAAATGAGAAACGCAAGGGTAAGGCCTTTCAACCTGACAATCCATCTAATTGTCAATCAGGAAGAATACATACAGTATGGATTCACTTGCTTTACCCAGTCTCGGCCCCGGTTCACCTGACAAACCCCAAAGGGTTGGTGAATCTTGAATATTTGGAGTGTAAAAATGCATGTAAACAATGTTATAAATTGCATGTAAAAATTTCATAAAATAATAATAATTGCTCCCAGGTGTCTTTTGTACAGATAACAAGCTGAGATAAGGAGCACACTCTTAAAGGGAGTACTGTAATACTGTTTAAGTTTGCACCATTGGTTTGCTTGCTACTGTAGCCCTGCACATTTTGCTACTGTGTGAACCCTACCAACATAAAACAAATTCACTGGATTAGCCTCACGTTAGCTATGTGCATTGCGTGCCTTACATATGGTAGACAGGAACACTGTCACCTTGCCAATTAAGTAACACTATATACACTGCACTGCAAGCTTCTCCCTTTGACTTGAATTCATACAGCTGTAAAAGCTGGTTGATGTTACTGTAACTTGCTAGCAAACATCAGCTAACCACTAGCTAACATAACGAGTGACCTGTAAATCAATGCAGAGGAAGGCTGGTGACGGTTAGAAATGTTTTTTTATTGTATTCAGTGGTAGAAGAAAAGAAATGTCTAACATCTTTTGTTTGAACTACTTACTGAAAGTCAACCAGCAACGACAGATCGCCAGATTCCCAAACAAGCACCGTACCAGCATTATATGCCAATGCTGAGGGCTGGGGTGCAGAGGATGAAACCACTGTGAAGCAAAGTGTAGGTGTGTCGCAATTTTCTTTTACTTAAAGGCACTATTATGTGTCTGTAATCAGTACCATTACTTTCATTTAGTCGTAATTACTATTACTGAAATTACATAATAATGTTTACATATATATATATATATATATATATATATATATATATATATATATATATATATATATATATATATATATATATTGGGGTGGGGGGGCAAATGACAGTTTTCCCCAAAATGGGGGTCATGTCCCCTTGCCCCCCGCCCCTCGGGAATTCCGCCTATGTTTGTCATGTTTATTTACACCCAAACTGGTGACGTTGATTCACAATAGCTAATGCTTCCCAACTGGACAGATTGATTTCCCTGAAATTGAATCCAATTGGTGGTATACAGTTATGATTACATGTTCCCTCAACTTTTTAAGCAGTGTAGTTGTGAGATTCTTCCTGTCTCAGATTTTTTGAAACATGTAGCTGGCAATAAATTAAAAGTGGGCATATATTATTCAAGACACAATAACATTGATGAGTTTCAACACTGTCTTTATAGTTTTTTCTATTGAATATGGGGATTGATGAATTTTCAGATCATTGCACTATTTTGGAAAAGGGGTGGTAAATGTAACAGAAAAAATCCTGATCTCTGCTAGTCAGTATTGTTTTCTTAATAACTGGGGGAAAAAACAGTGATCTGTGAGGTCCCAGGTGATTCTGGCAGCATGGGCCCAATGGTACAGTCCGTCTGGAACAACAACACAACACTGATGTAAATGTATTCTGGTCCTTTAAAATGAATAAAAGTTCAGTGATGTGATCTTAGTGTAGTGAGGGACAAACACTGACACTGAACATAGTGTAGGCCTCCACGGACGTCCTGTTTTAGACTTAATCCTTTTGTTCACCTAAATTCTGTTTTAGACATGTATTTTGTTTTATAGTTGAATCTTGTTTTTGCATGCAACAGAATCCTCTTTTAGTGTTATTGATATGTGTTTGTTTTTACAGAAAAAAAGGACAGTTGTGAAAAGTGGAAAAAGGGATTTAATTTGGTTTTCTGGTGGGGAGTCCTAATTGACCTTAGCCAGTTCTGCAATTGTACCGTCCTGTTGGAGTCACTCACTGTGATTGGAATGCATTTAAGTTTAGGTAAATCTCAGACCAGTAGCTGAGACAGTGTGTCTATTGTATTTGTTATTTAAAGTGATAACACTGCTGGACTACAGTTCTGAGAATGAAGCACGTATGAGATGAAAATCAAAGATCAATCAATTTACCTGATAGACACTGTTGTCTTGTGAACTAAATATATACACTTACAAAGCCACTGCTAAAAAAATTATAATTATGAACTCAACACAATTCCACTCATTTATTCTGGCTGGATATGTTGACATTGGACAATGGAAGTACTTGTATTTTATTCTAATAACTGTGTTATATATCTCTATAGGGTGTACCAACACCTTGCTGATTGTGGTTATATGTATGGAGAGAAACCTTCACAAACCCATGTACCTGATTATGTGTAGTTTGTTTGTAAATGACTTGTATGGGAGCATTGCTTTGTTTCCTGCTCTCATGACCAATTTGGTTTCAGATGACCATTCAATCTCCACTGTGTACTGTTATCTACAGATCTTTTGTATATATTCTTATGGATGTATTGAATTCAGTAATTTAGCTGTCATGTCCTATGACAGGTACCTTGCTATATGTTATCCACTACAATATAATGTTCTAATGACGCCCAAGAAGATGTTTATTTGTGTTTGCGTACTATGGTTGTTGATTATTTTACAAAACATCATACTTTTGTTTTTAACTGTTAATTTACAACTCTGTGGGAACGTAATAGAAAAGGTGTACTGTGACAACTACCTTGTAGTGAAACTTGCCTGTTCAACTTCTAACATTACTGTTAATAATGTGTATGGACTCAGTAGTCTTGTTTTTGAGGTTGCTGTCCCGTTATATACAATTTTTTTCTCTTATACAAAAATTCTATGTATTTGTTTGAAATCTTCCGTTGAGACCAGAAAGAAAGCTGTCAGCACCTGTACTCCTCATCTGGCATCACTGCTGAACTTCTCCTTTGGTTGTCTAATTAATGTGCTCCAGAGTAGATTTGATAGGCCTTTACAAAGGTCTCCAACTGTACTTCCAACAATTTCTTCGGTGTATTTCCTGATGTGTCAGCCCCTTTTTAATCCAATTGTGTATGGAATTAGGATGTCTAAAATCAGGCAGGCTTGTAGAAACATACTACATGTACATCTGTATACGAAAACATAAGATAAACATGATTTTGAAATGTTTTGCCGTAATGATGACAATGTTTAAGCTTTGGTAATGTTGTTGTTTACTTTATAATAATTATGTAATGAGTACATTTTAGAAAAATACATATATACAGTGGGGAGAACAAGATTTGATACACTTCTGATTTTGCATGTTTTCCTACTTACAAAGCATGTAGAGGTCTGTATAATGTGAATACTTATGTCATGCAATAAAATGCTAATTAATTATTTAAAAATCATAAAATGTGATTTTTTGGATTTTTGTTTTAGATTTAGTCTCTCACAGTTGAAGTGTACCTATGATAGAAATAACAGACCTCTACATGCTTTGTAAGGAAAACCTGCAAAATCAGCAGTGTTTCAAATACCTGTTCTCCCTACTTTATATATATATATATATATATATATATATATATATATATATCCTATGACGTACTGTATGTGCCTAATGTAATGTTATTTTGTGTCATTTGAATGCTATTTGTTGCTGCTGTTCTATTAACACAAATGTCTCTTTGTTCCTGTGTCCTAGTACAAATGTAATGTATTGGGTGTTATAGCGTGGTAGCTGATTTGAACAGACATCACCAGGTGGAACTGGAATTTGCCCATGCAGTGATTAACATAGTGGGTTAACAGTTTGTTAGAATCTTTCCTGATCATCAAATATCCCTGGATTTGAATTTGGTTATTCCAATCTAGTCTCAGAGCGGGCTCTCCTGGCTTCATCCTTTACCTCTACATGCCTCCTTGGCATTGTAGCTTCAACTCTCCAGAATACTGCCGTCTTCTGTACATGTAATGCAACTGTATACTCAACTTATTACATTCACCTTTTAAATGAATTCCTTGACTCCTTGTAATAAGCTATAAAATGGTTCCAAATACAGTTCCACCAGAGCGAAAATAACAAAACTTGGTTCACTGACCAAATTCTGCAACTGACTACTGGGTTGTCTCTGAAGTTAAGCAGGGCAATCTCTGGATGGGAGAAAAATACATAAACCCAAATGTGATGTCATTTCTCAAAAAGTGCGGAACAGTTACTACTTCTGTTGTTGATTCTCAAAATACAGTTCTGTGATTGTAAAAAAAAAAAATTCTGCTTCAGAATGTTGAGTAACATGTTCACAAAGTAACACCCCCAATAAAATACAGATTGCCCTATTAGATTCATTTTAGTTAGCCAAGAAGAGCCACTGTCTATGTATGTCCTTTGGTTAAGTGGCGTATAGGTTAAAGATGACTGTGTATCGAGTCGGGACAGGGACAAAAAAGATTAGCTGAGGGATAGCTGGCATCAGTAGATACATACATTTTATTGCATTGTGGTTTTGATGCTTAGTTAAATTGAATGCTAAAGTTTACTACTTTTCAACTAACATCTGGACATGTCTTAAAAAATGGAAAAGAATGTGTGATTAACTTAAAGTCAGTTTTGTCTGTGTCATGCCGAATTCTTCTGGTGTACATTTTATTCATATTTAATGATGGGAAATATTGCAAAATAAAATCGGTTATCAGCCACTTCAATCCCAGAATATTGGCATTGGCTATAAAAACTATTATTGACCACTTCAGAACCAACAACCCCACAAGGCCTGTAGTGTTGGGGATGCTCTGACCCAGTCATCAAGGCATCATTGTTTGGGCATTTTAAAGTCACTCAGATCCTTATATGCTTGCCCATTATTCCTGCTTCTAACACATCAACTTTAAAGACAGAATGTTCATGGACAAGGTGCCATGATAATGAAATTATCAGTGTGATTCACCTCACCTGTCAGTGGTCATAATATTATGGCTGATCGGTTTATATATTTATATAGATTAACAGTGTTTTTCACCTCACCTCTCAGTGGTCATAGTATTATGGCTGATCGGTTTATATATTTATATAGATTAACAGTGTTTTTCACCTCACCTATCAGTGGTCATAATATTATGGCTGATCGGTTTATATATTTATATAGATTAACAGTGTTTTTCACCTCACCTCTCAGTGGTCATAGTATTATGGCTGATCGGTTTATATATTTATATAGATTATCAGTGTTTTTCACCTCACCTCTCAGTGGTCATAATATTATGGCCAATCGGTTTATATATTTATATAGATTATCAGTGTTTTTCACCTCACCTCTCAGTGGTCATAATATTATGGCTGATCGGATTATATATTTATATAGATTAACAGTGTTATTCACCTCACCTCTCAGTGGTCATAATGTTATGGCTGATCGGTTTATATATTTATATAGATTAACAGTGTTATTCACCTCACCTCTCAGTGGTCATAATATTATGGCTGATCGGTTTATATATTTATATAGATTATCAGTGTTTTTCACCTCACCTCTCAGTGGTCATAATATTATGGCCAATCGGTTTATATATTTATATAGATTAACAGTGTTATTCACCTCACCTCTCAGTGGTCATAATATTATGGCCAATCGGTTTATATATTTATATAGATTATCAGCATCATAATATTATGGCTGATCAGATCATATAATATCTTCATTAACATCATAAGCATCTTCTCCAGTTTACCTCAGTTTACCAGTTAGTTATATATTTATGTTACTCCTGTGATGCTGAATTGCTATAATCAGAATTATTCTGTGGTTTACAAAGTTTAAAAGATTTATAAGGGAAATTGTTCAGTTTTTGATGTTCAGTTCAGCTGTTGAAGTATTGCAAAGTCAATATAAATTAGCTAAAGTTTGTTGAGGTCTTTGCAACAAGTGTGAATATAAATTTCAATTATATTATTGTCCTATTTTTTCATTATAATGGTCTTATTGACGTGGTCTCATCAGGAAATGAATCTCTTGACGTCACTCTCTCCAGGTACTCTGATTCTGCCCAATAAATGTGTGGTGTGGAGAGGGGAGAACTGTCACACTCACGTATGATCTGGTCTGCACAGGAGTCTACATAACAAGAAACCAGCCCACAATAAAAAGTGTGGCAATCTCAAGATTCTAACCTCTCAAGGTCGCCCCCACGAAAGGCTGTGTCGTTAACCACTAGACCATGAAGTCATACATTTTCCACCAATCACTATAGCATTTTGTCTATTCTGACACCCAGCAAGTGTACTCTAGAGTTACCAATCATGAATGTATTTGTTAAGGACAGAGACATGGTTATTGAACATTAATTTTCTCTGAATTCACTTCCCTGGTTCTTAGAAAATAGTGAATACCTAACACATTCCATGAATCTTGTTTTTGAGGTCTTGTAACCTGCCTAGCTCATGGTCTATTTGCTCATGGAACACTTCAGAATCTATATAAATAAATAATTACAAAAAAATCTGTCAAGCTGATTGTCCCAATTCATGTGGTGCTCTGAATCAAATAATGTCAAATATCAAATATTTTAGAAATTCTAAATGGTATGAAAAACATGTACATAAATACCCGCAAACAGAGGGGAAAAAACATGCGTCACTCTCCGAACAAGGCACTCTAGTCTAAATCTGTGTGGGACGGTTAAGGTACTGAGGAACCCAACATGGGCTTCCTGTGGGAGAATCTTTGTTCTAGAAATTGGTGACTTGGGTGGGAGTGGTCAGAGATTATTGCATGGCATTCTCTCTCCACCCCCCAACCGCCCACCCTAGTTTAAGCAAGCAGAAAATCTACTGGTGGGCCTTGTCTGTGATCATTGTATTGCTATCTGATACCTGTTACCTGAGATAGTTGTGGATAGTTGTCACTAAAGGTTTTATATGATTCAACCAGACTAACGCCAATCTACTCATAATCTGTGTGGGACAGATCGCAGGCTGCTGAGGGAAAGAGTAAGGTATGGTCTCGTCTGAACTTACCAAACCCTCCATGGTTTTGTCCTTGTTAAGATCCAGGTCATTTTGACTGATCCAGTCAAAATGTTGCTCAACCTCCCCATGAGCCATGCCCTCCTTGCTGTCAGTAATGCTTGAGTTAGTGTCATCTGCAAATATGTCTCACTATAAGTCTCACTGTAAGTAGCCATAAGAGTCTCATTAGTAATAACCACTGATTTCTTAACAAATACAGAATGACAAAGATTTAAAGTGCTGCAGCTGATATGGCAAACTAAATATACATGCTAAACGTGTTAATATAAACATCAATAATATTTTTGTGCTATTTTAAAACATAATTGTAATAGTCTTGTTAATGTGGCCTCATTGGGAAATTAACCTCTAGAGGTAGCAGTACAGTATGTCATCAATCTCTCCAGATACTCAGATTCGGCCCAATAAAAGTTTGGCTTGGAGAGAGAAGTGTCATACCTACATATGACCTGGTCTGCTCAAGACCCAACCTCATATTGAACATTGTGAAGGATCCTAATCCAGGTAAAATGTTGTTGTTACTATTCTGCTTTACTCATTCATATATTACCTTGATGACTTTGTATTAACTTTATTTTATCATCTAAGTCCTACAGTTCAGAGTTAGAAGGTTTCTCCTTTTTTTGTGTTCAAACATTGGGGATTTTTTATTTAGTTTTCTTGACAATAATGCTTTTTGTACATCATAATGTGATTATGTTGGGTACCATGCCAACATCATTTTATCAACAATGTTTTTCAACAATAGAAAAATGTATTCAATGATTCTACTGATCATTTTTATTCATTGAATAGTTTAAAGGTTTATCAAAAAACTGTGAAATGACTGATTTGCAAATATGTAATTTTATTAAGTATATTTGATCATACACACCAAAATGTAATTAATGTCTAATACTGTACTAACTTCATTCAATGTACTGCCCTCTAGCTGAGTGCTGAAGCAACATGGTTTGAGGATTTCCTG
This sequence comes from Esox niger, assembly GCA_016801105.1. NCBI lineage: Eukaryota > Metazoa > Chordata > Actinopteri > Esociformes > Esocidae > Esox > Esox niger. Next base: position 55,468 of record JACXGJ010003088.1, read on the forward strand.
CTATCGATACACCAACAGAAATGAACCAAAATACAAAGCAGGAAGGTTTGGGTTGTCCTGCAATCAAAATACAAAGAACACTGGTTAAAAGAGAGCTGTCAATGTGGTTGGACTAGTCATATGCAGTTAATGTTGGGTTTTAAATAGACCACTTGCTAACCCTAACCATAGCCGTGTTTCTGTTGTCAATGACAACCCTGTTCAACTCTTCCCAGGAGATAGTGTTTGTGCTGCATGGACTGAATGTGACACAGACAGATAGATACATCTACTTTGTATTTATTCTTATCCTATATCTCTTCACTATTCTTCTGAATTTAACGTTGATCCTTACAATATTTCTGGAAAACTTGTTGCGAACCCCTATGTATCTATTCCTCTGTAATCTGTGTGTTAACGGCATCATTGGTGCATCATCTTTCTATACAAAGATACTTTATGACATTTTATTTGACTCTCATGTAATAACATACAGTGGCTGCATCATCCAGATATTTGTCATATACTTATACATTTACTGTGAATTTAACAACTTAACTGTGATGGCTTATGACAGATACATTGCCATCTGTAAGCCTCTTCACTACCACTCTATTATTACTGTTAGAAAAGTGTGGACCCTGATTCTTCTAACATGGCTCTTATCATGGCTGGAAGTTACTATTGGAATAGTACTAACAGCTAGGTTACCCCTCTGTGGTGTTGACATTGATAAACTCTACTGCTCAAACTGGGCGGTTGTGAAGCTGTCATGTGCTGACACCACTCTGAACAACCTATACGGATTTATTTTCACGTCAGCTCAGTTGTCTCAAACAATACTTATCTTGATATCGTATGTGAACATCATCAAAACATCTTTACGTTCTCAGGCAGGAAGGAGGAAGTTCATGCAGACCTGTCTGCCCCATTTGATCACACTGATTACCTTCACTCTATCTCTTCTATTTGATGTGATGTACGCTCGATATGGCAGCAACACCAGTCTATTGGCCCTGAGGAACATCATGGCTGTGGAGTATCTAGTTGTGCCGCCACTGTTAAACCCAATCATATACGGCATGAACCTCAGTCAGATTCGAAATAGAGTAAGAAAGATATTCAACTGTAAAGTTTCTGCTCCAAGCTAAATGTTTTCTAGTGGTGTAATTGTGTTTAGGAAGAGATATACTGTACATTGTCTGATGGGGACAATGGGCTGCAGACTCTAAACAGTTTTTGAATATAAAAGATAAGCAAATACTAAACCTATGTACTTTATTTGGACGTTAAAAATGTGGCCCAATTTTCTTGGAATTTGTATTCAATGAAATAATGACCAACTGTAAAGAGAAATGTCTGCCTTTCTCTGAGTATATTGTTAGTAAATATGGTTAGAAAAACACAACTTGCAGGGCAGTAATTTTTATATTCTTTGATAGGAACATTTCTAGCTGAGTATCATTATACTTATAATAAACTAAAATGAATTATTAATAATAAATAAAATAAAATGTTTTATGAAACAATGTGATGGTTGATATTTATAAAAGAAAGATAGTAACTCAAAAATATATATAGGTCTGTTCTATTAGTAAAACAAATTTAAACATTATGAACATGAATTAACTAAATAATCAATAATAACAGGACAATAAAGTAATAGCCCAACTTACCCCACTAGACTTGCCTCACCCCCCACCCTCTCCAAGATACATAACCCAAATGTGTTCACCCCCTATCCCCCACCCTCTCCTAGATACATACCCCAAATGTGTTCACCCCCTATCCCCCACCCTCCCCTAGATACATACCCCAAATATGTTCACCCCCTATCCCCCACCCTCTCCAAGATACATACCCCAAAGTGTTCACCTCCTATCCCCCACCCTCTCCAATATACATACCCCAAATGTGTTCACCCCCTATCCCCCACCCTCTCCTAGATACATACCCCAAAGTGTTCACCCCCTATCCCCCACCCTCTCCTAGATACATACCCCAAAGTGTTCACCCCCTATCCCCCACCCTCTCCTA